>PVJS01007137.1:0-57183 GCA_004027185.1 Glis glis | reverse complement strand
GTTTCAAAAATAAAGCATAAAAAAATAGGACCGGGGTCGTAGGGCAGAGGTAGAACGCCCCTGCGTTCAATCCCCGGTACCGCAAAAAAAAAAAAAAAAAAAAAAACAAAAAAAACAAAAAAAACTTGGTTATCCTCACCTTGGGGCATTTTCTCAGAAACACCCCTTCTCAGCTATCAGCTGGTCACTTCTTGGCTTCTTTTGTGATAATGTGCCCGAAAAAGTAATTTTTTTAGCCTCATTTTCTACCCTAAAAATTAAATTCCCTGTCTTTACTGCCCCAAGGACAAGACTAGTTCCCCAAGGACGGAAAAACCAGTTCCTGCCTTTATTGATAAATCAGTTCCTGCCTTTATTCCCCTAAGGACAATACCCAATAAATCAGTTCCTGCCCTTACCTCCGCCCTGGACAGAGCCCTAAAAACCGACCCCCCTACCTCTGTGTTTAACCCCCTACCCTAAACTAATCACTTTACTTCTAAATAAGGGAAAGCTTTCTGTGGTTGGCTGATTCGAACCCAAACTGCAAAAATCTGTTTCTGTACCCCCAGCTTGTTCTATAAAAAGAGAGCTGTAAGCTACACAAGGGGCTGCCGTTCTAGCCTGTGCTGGCGGACGGTAGCCCCGCGGTATTAAAGCCTCGCCTTAACTGAGATGGTGGTCTTAGAATTTCTGTTTCTCGCGCATTGTTCAACACTTTCAAGGCTAGGTCATGTGGCCTTCCCAAGGCATTGTGGGCATGAAGGCATTGTGGCTTCTGTCTCTCTCTTGACCATTAGCTCTGCAGGAAGCCAGGGGCCGTGTCGGAAGCACATTCGAGCAGCCACACCCGGTGCCTATGTGGAAGACCTAGTCCCCCTGCCAATAGATGTGTGGGTGCGCCATCTTGGAAGTGGTCCCTCCAGCCCTGGTCAATTCTTCAGGTGACAGTAGCCCTGTCTGCCATCATGAGAGAGACTGGGCTGGGACCACTCAGCAAAGCCTCTCTCGAATTGCAAGCCAACAAAAAATCATGAGATAATGCATGCTGTTTTAAGCTACCAAGTTTTGAAGTATTTTGCTATATAGCAATAGACAACTAATATCGCCATCTTCTCAGTGAGATCTAGCCTCCCTTAGCATTTAAAACCTAGACTACAGCCGGGCGTGGTGGCGCACGCTTATAATCCCAGTACTTGGGAGGCTGAGACAGGAGGATCCGGGTTCGCGGCCAGCCTCAGCTACTTAGTGAGGCCCTCCGCAACTTAGTGAGACCCTGTTTCAAAATAAAGAATAAAAAATAGGGCTGGGGGTGTAGCTCAGAGGTAGAATGCCCCTGGGTTCCATCCCCGGTACCGCAAAAAAATAAAAACAAAATAAAATAAAACTTAGTCTACTTTCTCTTTTTCCTCCCTCCCCTTCCTTCTCTTTTTCCTTTCCTCCTGATAGCATTTCTTACCTTCTAACCTACCATAAGGTATATTAATTTGTGTATGTTTATTGCCCGTTCTTTCTTCCTTGCCTGACCTGGCAGCAGAGCAAGCCAGGAGTCTGTTCGCCGATGTATCCCGGGCACTTCATGACTAGCCAAGTGCGTGCAGCCCTGAGCAGACGTGTGTGCAGATACAGGCTCAGGATGTGACCAGGGCTGATGTCTGCTCCCAGATGTTAGGGATCCCACAACAGAGAGCACTTCACAACTCTCCGGGTCTCAGTGTCTTCAGCCGTAAAATAAGGAGGTTAAATTAGGCAACCCATAAACTCCTTTCCGGATCCTAAGCTTTGTGATCCTACACAACGATGGCATTGTGGGTTCTCTAGGTTCCGGTGGCTGCAGAGACAGGACCCTGCAGAGCTCATGTTCCTGTCCATACACATCTGGAAAGCCACAACACAAAACCATCTCATTGTGCACATCTGGACAGCCACACACCAATCGTTCCGAAAGGGAACTCCAAAAGAACTGCTCAGCAAAACGGCAGCGCAGGCCAAATGGGAGAGGTTGAAAGGCTCCTTTCTTCCCACCCGCAAAACAATCTTTTGGGCACGATCTTAGGGGCTGAATGCTTCGCCGCTGAATAACATATGCGCTCAATAGCTTCGACGGCAGTCTCTGCCGCGCGGCTCTCTCTGCCTGGCGCCTGGCCAATGCAGAACTTCAAGAAAGAGATTTTTCTTTTTTTCACTACTCCCTTGTTTAGAACAAACTATACCTTCACTAACCCTTGGGGCATATGGCCCAAGTTCAAAGACGAACGCCACCTGCTCCTCCTCGGTGCCCGCCCTTTGGGGAGAGTGATTGAACGGCAGGCCTCATGCACACTGAACGGGAGCTTTGAGCCCTGCTGGTGAGAAATCCCTGGCTATTTGCATGCAGCTAGGGAGTGCTCCCACCCCTCCTGGCTGGGAAGGGAAAGCTGCCCGGCAATAATGTGGTCTCTTTGTTGGACAACCTGCCTGGGCTCTGAAAACAAACAGGAATGATTCTTCCTTTACAAATGAGGTGAGATTTGGGGGGCACTGAGCTGGAGGTGAACGGACAAGGAGGGGAAGAGGTATGCGCAGAAAGGTAGAGCGCGCCATAGGCACCTTCACATCCAGGGACTTTAAGGGCTTGAAGGCAAGGACACCTTGGTGCCTGGAAGGCTCTAGTGGCAGCAGGGAGCCTTTGAATCAGTGTCGTGAAGAGAGATTGAAGGTGAACAGAGAGTGATGGGGATTGGGCCCGCATTGATTGCTAATAGGTGTCAATTGCTGATGGTGAGAACAAGCTCTCATACTCAGGCAGAACAATAACATCCTTTTCTCTGTCTCTAAGTTGTCAGCCGAGGGCTGCAGCCAAGGTTGACCTTGGTCAGCTAAAAGTTGGCTATTAGTCCAGCGAAACACTGAATGTTACAGGCACAGACACATACAATTAGAAAAGAATTATAGACTTTCACAACAGCTAAGACTAACATTAAAAGATGAAAAAGCAAGCTATATTAACCCAATATTAATTACTAATAACACAAAATATAGTCCCAAATCCTCCATACTTTAAAAGACTATATTCCTGTTTCTTTTCTTTCCTTTATTATAAAACAAGTTTTCAACATAATAAGTAACTTCTAGCAGATAGAGATAAGGAGATGCTGAGAACTCACCAAGGACACAGGTGGGCAATACACATGCTCTAAACTTTAATGAAAATAAAAACAATAAAACAAAGCAAGCTTCATGAAGCCCCCTGATCTTGCCAACCAAGTAACATATTTTGATCAGTGATGTCAGCCCCTGTGAGGATGAACAAAGAAGGCTAACAAGAAGGACTTACATAACAGAGATAACTGACAGAATTGCACCTGCTTTTGGGGGAAAAAGAAGACTATTGGTTAAGCAGGATAAGAAACAAGAGATAATTGATTCTTATAAAAATAATATATGTTCAAAGGCATCAGTGCCTTACTTTCAAGGCACTCCACTGCGTCACCTCCGGCATAGTGCTTTGATTACTCTGTCCCCCGTTTCTCTCTGTAATAATAAAACTTTGTTCAAGCTTGCAACAGTAGTTCTGGCTAACTTTTTCTAAACTAGCTAAGAACAAGAACCCACAGCATTGCTTCAAATGGTAACAGAAAGCTTGGGGTCAGGGTGTCTGATCATCCTTCTTTGGACTTCCCTGAAGGGTGTAGGTGAAGAAGCAGGAGCAAGATCCAGGAACTTTCTAGAAGTGCAACTCAGGACCCTCACCCTCAAACAGCAGCACCTCCCTAAGGCTTAGGATCCCTCCAAGCTGAGACCACTGCTGCCTATTGAAGCCCAGCAGCTTGGAAAGCACATGGCCCGGGCCCGCTGCCTCCGCTGCCACTGACTGCAGGCCGGACCTGAAGAAAATTGGCCAAGATGCTGGATAGAAAGCTAACAAAAAAATCTTTTCCTTCCTTGTGCTGTGGATTTCTGGACTTGCTTTCTAGCTAGCCGGGAACTCTGGGCTTTGCCACTGGGAAATGACTGGGTTTTCTTGGCTTCCCGATATGGATAGTCAATGGCGGATATAGGGTATGAGGCATGAAGTCGATGCCAACGGGGTGTGTGGGAGGGGTCATTAGCCAGGAGGTTGGGCGCTTGCTGCTTTGCACACGCTACCAAGACATGGAGATGAGGTGCAAAGCAACCACTCTAATCAGAGCACGTTTTCCAGAAAAGCCTGGGGCCGCCTGCAGAGGTGCCTGGCTCCCAGACAGCCTGGAACGCCAACACCGCCTTCAAGACCCTGCCCCAGCCCAGCCCCATGCTGAGCTCTGTCCATGCAACATCTCATTTGTCTATGGCGATTCAATGCCTTCTGCAAGAGATGTTATCAGCCCATCTGATAGATGAAGAAAGGGAGGCTTACAGAGGGCTAAGCGTCTCTCCTAAATGCATCAGCCTGTGAGTCGTGCAGCTGAAATTCCGGCACAGGCCTGCAGATTCCAGAGCTCCGGGGTCGTGGTTCCAGAACTGAACCTGCGTTGTCTGCCACCCTCCTAAGAGACAGTGCCAAGCGAGGGTGGGTCTCGCTGTCCTCTCAGTTTAGGAGGGGGTAGTCTGTGATTATTAGCAATGGTTCCTACTCTGAAGCCCTATATTACCAATTTTCCACAGAAGGGAGGGTTCTAGCGCAGGCATTGAAAAAGATCTCTGTTTGTTATAAATATCAATACTGGGTAAGAATCTTTAAAAGAGGCTCCCAGCATTTTCTAATGAATTGCTGGCTTCTGACACCTGTCTGGTAGCCTTTTGTCTCTTAACCAAGTTAGTAACTGGTAAAAGAATTCCCTGACTCTTATGATAGACTGGGCTTAATTGGCTCCGATGGATGGCCCTGGGGCCTTACCCCAGCTTTGGGGGGAAGTAATGAAATAGTGTCATATCAGGGGATCTTGCTAGTCATTCCTTGTTGAGTTTGCAAACACTGGGTGCGGGAACAAGGCGGGCAAGGGAGTTGGTCTCATTGGAGATCTGGGAGGGGTCACTGGGCATTGGGGTGGGAGCAGGAGACGGAGCAGGAAGTTCAAAGTGAAGAAGCATGAGAGGAGGTGAATGGATGGGACTGATGCCCACGGCGTGGCCAGGAAAACACAATCACACCAACAGCTGCCTGGTCCCCACCTAGTGCGCCCCTTGGAGACGTACGGCACTCAGAGCCCACTGACTCAGAGCTGGGACTGAAGAAGATCCATCCTGTGTGGACAGGAGCGTACAGTGATGTCCCCTTCCCCGTTTCTGTCAACATTCTTACCTCTGTGATTTAAACATCAGACACACAAAATTTAGAGGAAGAAGATTTTTTTTTTACAGTACTGGGAAATGAAACCAGGGGCATTCTACCTCCGAGCTACACCCCCAGTCCTATTTTTTGTTCTCTCTTTCTTTCTTTCTTTCTTTCTTTCTTTCTTTCTTTCTTTCTTTCTTTCCTTCTTTCTTTCTTTCTTTCTTCTTTCTTTCTTTCTTTCTTCTTTCTTTCTTTCTTTCTCTCTCTCTCTCTCTCTCTCTCTCTTTCTTTCTTTCTCTTTCTCTCTCTCTTTCTCTCTTTCCTTTTCTTTTCTTTTCTTTTCTTTTCTTTTCTTTTCTTTTTTGTGGTACCGGGGATTGAACCCAGGGGCGTTCTACCTCCGCGCTACACCCCCGGCCCTATTTTTTTATACTTTATTTTGAAACCGGGTTTCACGAAGTTGCGGAGGACCTCACTAAGGAGAGAGAGAGAGAGAGAGAGAGAGAGAGACAGAGAGACAGAGAGACAGAGAGAGAGACAGAAAGAGAGAGAGAGAGCTGAGGCTGGCCTCGAACCCGGATCCTCCGGTCTCCGCCTCCCAAAGTACTGGCATTACAAGCATGTGTCACCACGCCCTGCTTTTGTTCTTTATTTTGAAACACGGTCTCACAAAGTTGTGGAGAAGCTGGGCGTGGTGGCGCAGCTTGTAATCCCAGTACTTTGGGAGGTGGAGACCGGAGGATCTGGGTTCGTGGCCAGCCTCAGCTCTCTCTCCCTGTCTCTCTCTCTCTCTCTCTCTCTCTCTCTCTCTCTCTCTCTCTCTCTCCTTAGTGAGGCCCTCCACAACTTTGTGAGACCCGGTTTCAAAATAAAGTATAAAAAATAGGGCTGGGGGGCGTAGCGCGGAGATAGAACGCCCCTGCGTTCAATCCCCGGTACCGAAAAAAAAAATGGGGCTGGGGTTGTAGCTCAGAGGTAGAATGCCCCTGAGTTCAATCCCTAGTACCACAATAAAAATAAATAAATAAATAAATAAATAAATAAGAGCTGGGGTGTATCTTGGGGGTCGAATGCCCCTGGGTTCAATCCTAAATAAATAAATAAATAAATAGGGCTGGGGGTGTAGCTCAGAGGTAGAATGCCCCTGAGTTCCATCCCCAGTACCACAAAATAATAAAATAAAATAAAATAATAAAATAAAATAATAGTCCAAGGAGATCCTGTATCCCTCCCACCCACATTCTGCAAATGTTAATGGTGCGCATCTCCACAACACAATGAAAAATGACACTAGTACACCACGTACTAACCCACAGACCCTGTTCCTGTCCCACCAGCTCTCACGCTGATGTCCCGTTGCTGTTTCTGGACCCGGTCCAGGATCCCACATTGCATCTGGTTGGCATGTCTCCTTTGCTCTATTCTGGAACAACTTTTTTGAGTCTCTCCTTGCTTTTCATGACTTTGAGAAGTACTAACCAGTTATTAGGTATAATGTCCCCCAGTCTGGGTTTGTTTGATGTCTTCTTAAGATTAGATTGAGATTACACACTTTGGGCAAAATATCATGAAGTGACATGCCCCTCTCAAGGCATCCCATCAGGGGCACAGGATGACTGTGTTGATGGCGACCTTGATCCGCTGGTGAAGGCAGTGTATGCTGGGCTTCTCCACTGTAAAATTATCATTTCCTTTTTTTTTTTGGAGAGTACTGGGGATTGAACCCAGGGGCATTCTACCTCTGTGCTACATCCCTAGTCCTTTTTATTTTTTATTTTGAAACAGAATCTTGCTAAGTTGTTGAGGGTCTTGCTAAATTGCCAAGGCTGGCCTTGAATCTGCGATCCCCTTGTCTCAGCCTCCCAAGTACTGGGATTACAAGCGTGCGTCACCACGCCCAGCTACTGTTTCTTGTTGTTGTTGTTGTTGTTGTTTTGTGGCACTCGGGATTGAACCCAGGGGCATTCTACCTCAGAGCTACACCCCCAGCCCTATTTTTTTTTATTCTTTATTTTGAAACAGGGTCTCACTAAGTTGCGGAGGGCCTCGATAAGTAGCTGAGGCTGGCCGCGAACCTGTGATCCTCCTGTCTCAGCCTCCCAAGTACTGGGATTACAGGTGTGTGCCACCATGCAGTGCTCTACCATTTCCTTTTGATAGTAAAAATGTGTGTGTGTGTGTGTGTGTGTGTGTGTGTGTGTGTGTGTGTAGAAGTACTTTCTGACTATGCAAATATTCGGCTTCTCCTTAATCTTTCTCGCACTCCTTTCAACCTCCACTGGCAGCTCTTGCCTGCAGCAATGATTACTGTGGCATTTTAATAGGAGCGCTCCATTTCCTCATTCTCTCTCCATTCATGACATGGAATTATTCTATAAGAAAGAGCTATCCCATCGTCTCTATTTATTTGTGCAGAACAAATGCACAGATATTTATTTTATTCCATGGATTATAACCCAATACTATCATTATTTATTTTGTCACTCACATCATTTCAGCATTGGTAGGTTTGGTTGCCCATTCCAGCTCTGGCCAGGGGAGCTCCCTTGGGTTGGTTCCTGTTGTTCTTTTGATATGTCCCCATCCTTTTGCAAGGATGTCCTTACCCCCAAATGATCCTGGCTCATGTTATATTTCTATTCCCCAGTCCTGGAACTGACTGCTTCTCCAAGAGGTCTTGGTTCCTTTGATTGGAGAAGTGTGCTTAGGTGTGAGTACTAGGCATGCTTATTGTTACTGGGATATCAGTTTCAGGAAGCCCATGCATGCTTACCAAACCACACACCCTCAAACAGCTATATTTGTTTTTATATCTATTTTTGCATGTCTGTGCTACTGGGGAATTAAACCCAGGGCATCCTCTGAGCTACACCCCCAGCCCTATTTTACTTTTTATTTTGAAACAGGGTCTCACTAAGTTGCTGAAGGTCTCACTGAATTGGTGAGGCTAAGCCTCAAACCTGTAATCTTCCTGTATCAGCCTCTATTTACTTGTGTGTGTGTGTGTGTGTGTGTGTGTGTGTGTGTGTGTATGTGTGTATATCAAAAATCATAAGACAAATACTATATGGTCTCACTTATATGTGGAATCTAAAAAAGGTGGATTCATAGAAACAGAGTAGCATGGTGGTTGTCCTCAGGGCTAGTGGTTGGGAGATCTGGGGACACATTGGTCAAACTTTCAGCTATAAGATGAGTAAGTTCAGTATACACATAGTATTATATACTTGAAATGAGTCTATTGTCACCACACGCACATTGTCGATAACAGTATGAGGTGAAGGGTGCGATGTATTACCTTGAAGTTGGCGATCACTTCACAATACATACATGTATCAACTCAAAGAACCAAACACAAGTACGCTTTCCCACGGGCACCTCTGATTCCAATTCAATACCACAAGATTCATTCTTGGCTAGAAATCAGCAAACGGCACAGTGGAGGTACAAGGACAAAGGCCAACCTATGACCAGACGTCCTCCCCCAGGTGGGGAGATGGGGAGTTCTGAGAACCTAGCTCTCCCTTAGCGAAAAAGAAAACAGGAGTGTGTGTGTATGGGTGGGGGGGGGGGATTGCAAATAGACTGCAGTTATAACCTGAGCCGAGCAAATCTAAAACTAAAAGTGACCCAGCAATCCTGAAATGGCATGTTTTTAGTATGAGCTGAGCTCATAAGGACCAGTGGCTTTCAGACTTGTGTGTGTCTCAGAAGCACCGGGAGGTCTGTTAGAGCATACACCCTCCCGGGGGACCCTTCATAGGGGGTCAGAGTCTGCAGAGATTTGTACTGCTGGGAAAAGGAAGGTAGAAGGACTCTCTCCTGCAATTTCTCAAGTCTTTAGCCATCCTCCCAAGGAATCACTAGAGCATAGGGCAAGATCTACAGTGTGTGAGGGAGGCAGGAGCGTGGAGAGCTACATCCTTGTCCTGTTTCTCACGGCTATTGGAAACATAGGTCAGCCACCAGCCCAGCAGGTACCACTGTTCTCTTGGCCTGAGTCCTAAACTTAACCTAGCTGAAGAGCCCTCTCCCTTTATGCATCTCAGAAGAAGGTCGAACAGATCCAGCAACTAAAACACCACAAACAGAAGCAGAGAGTCCCCATTTCAATGGTGTTTTTAGAATAGGAAACATTTATAAATTTTTTGAGCTCCCAGCACATCTCCCTATAAAGGTCTGCTCTAAATGGTAGGTTTGGTGCCCATCCAGCTCACAAAAACCCATTTAACTCATGCGTGAGTAGTTTATAAGTATTTAAGTACCTTACGGGTTACGTCAAGCCTGTGGGGGAGTTTGGGAACTGAATCACCATTTATAACATGTTTTTCTTTTCCTATGGGAAAATGCCTTCCCTGTGAATAGTGAGAAAGAACAAGAGGGTACGAAAGAAATGTGTATGAGATGGAAACATGGAGACTAGAGGGACATTCCCCTGGCTTTGAAACTCTAAGGAGAACGTTGCTTGGGCTCTTGGCGTAAGGATGGTGGAACAATTTAGGGATTCATCAAGTCATGAATAATTACTAAGTTCCCATTCTCTCTCAGACACGATGCTGAGGGTGTGACAAAGAATATCACAGGAATCCCTGCCCTCGGGCTGCTCAGGCTCAGATAGAGAAGGACAGTGACCCCCAGGGAACCTGCTCTGTAGGGGAAGAGCAGGAGCTGTTGGAATGTATTAAAGTTTGGATCTAATATTTCCCCCAAAGGTTCAAGTGTTGAAGGCTTGGTCCCCAAGGCAGCAATGTTCAGAGGTGGGGCTTTGGGGTGACTGGATCAATTCATTGATGGATTCATAGCCAAATGGACTATTGGGAGGCAGTGGAAACTGTAGGAGGTAGAACCCAGTTGAAGGGAGTGGGTCCTTGGAGATATGCCATATACTGTATCTGCCAACTCATCCCCCCCCATCCCTGTTTCCCATGCCCCATAAGGTGAGCCGCTCTGCTCTACCACATGCCAAAAAAACCTTTTTTCCTTTTAGGTTTGTTTTCTCAGGCATTTTGTCATAGTAATGAAAAGTCGATTAACACAGAACTCAACGAAGGACAACCATGCCCAACCTTGGGGTTCATCAAGGGTTCCTGAAGGAAGCTGGATAAGCAGGGATATGATTAATGAGGTCAAGGGGCCAATGTGTGCAGAGGCCCTCACAGGAAGTGGCCGGAAGTGTTGATCATGTTACCAGAAGTGTTGATCATGTTAGTGGAAGTGATGGGGGGAAGTGGGTTGATGGAAGGTGGGCCTAGTAGATGCACTGAGAATTTTTTTTGATGATAGTGAAATTCACATAACATTCACCATTTAAAGCACACATTTCAATGATATGTATTATACATTCACAATGTTGTGTAATCATCACCACTAGTTCCGGAACAACCTAGTTCCAGAACATTCTCATCACCCTAAAAGGAAGCCCTCCATCCATTAGCAGTCACTCCCCTCAGCTCCTGCAACCACTAATCTGCTTCTGTCTCTGTGGATTTGCCCACTCTGAACAGTGTTGAAATGAAACCACATAGTGTGCGGCCTTTTGAGTCTGGCTTCTTTCGCTTAGCAGAAGGTTTTCAAGGTTCATGCGCCCTGTGTCCTGCACCAGTACTTCGTTTCTTTTATGGCTGAATATTATTCCATTGCATGGGTCTATCACATTTTGTTCATCCATCCATCCACTGATGAACATTTCCATTGTTTCCACCTTCAGGCCCTGTGAGCATTCGTGTACAATTTTTTGTTCAGACACCTGTTTTCAATTATGTTGGGTCTATACCAAGGAGTGGAATCGCGGAGTCACATTCTAAAGATTTGGTACTTGTCCGAGGAGTAGCCGGAGGCCATTTAAGGGTGGAGCTGAGTTTTTAAAAAGCACTTGCATGCTGGGCATGTTGGCATTTGTGATCCCAGTACTTGGGAGGCTGAGACAGGAGGATCACAGGTTCACGGCCAGCCTCAGCTACTTAGTGAGGCCCTCTGCAGCTTAGTGAGACCCTGTTTCAAAATAAAGAATAAAAAACTAGGGCTGGGGGTGTAGCTCAGAGGTAGAATGCCCCTGGGTTAAATCCCCAGTACCTCAAAAATAAATAAATAAATAAATAGCATTTGCAATGGCTGATGTGGATAGAGGGTTGGAGGGAGGCATTGGTGACCAGTGATGGACACTGGTCCAGGTGACAGAGACGAGAGGAGGATGGGAAGGTAGACGTCACAATTCCACTTCTCCTCCTCTCTTTCTCCCTACCATCCTCCCTATCACAGCAATGGACATCCAGCCACAAAGAAGAGAGAGAGCCACTTTCCCCGCTGACGTTTTCTGAGATTGAAACAACCAGCGAGTTGACAGCAGACCCCACCGAGGGCAAGACAGGCTTGTCGAGGTGGTTTTGAACTTCCTCCCAACTGGACCGGGAGAAACTCACTGCCCCTTGAAACAGTCAAGTCTGTTTTAGCTAAGTCTCCATTATTCCATTACATCAGGGGAACCTCCATTTCTAGATGGTTGCTTGTGGGCGCAGTTGAGGCCCCCCTCAGATCTTCTCTTCAGTCTTGAGCTGATTTCCACCCGAAAGGAAGCTGCTTGCTCTGCTATCTTCTTATCGGCCCTATTATTTACATAACTCCTTCCCTTATGAGGCGATCTCAAGTTCAGGGCAAAAGTTCAAATCTTCTCTAGTCTGAATAACCTAAGACCTAGAGCACAAAACCAGTAATGCCCCCCAAACAAAACATGAACCCAAAATGCCAGCAAAACAAAGCAAAATGGGGACTGCCCACCGGCACGTCTTCTGTCGTCCTTCTGTCAAAATCTGCACCTCCCAGAGGAAGAGGAAGACGGGCAACAGCCTGGAGTCTTTACAACAAGCTCTCCCCATTTTTATTCTATGCAAAGCACAGGCCAGTCCGGCAAGACCCTAGGACAAGACCCTAGTCCCTCCAACTGAAAATGTGTCATGTGGCCAATGTATCAGTGGCTTCTGATGGGGACTTTGCCTCATGTAGAATCATCGGGGTGTCCCCCTACGTTCTAATTTGCCACAGCAAGGGTTGGCAAAAGACCCACTCTGACATGCCCACGTAGTAACTAGTTCTCAACAGATCCTACAAGGAAGGAAGGAAGGACGGACAGATGAATGGATAAAGTGTGCACTCCCACGGAAGCAAGAAGAAGCCATCCAATGTCATGATCTGACTTGGGCGTGCTGTTCCATTTCCCTGGGGCTCATTTTGACAGTGGATAGGACAGAATCAAGTCCGCAGGGGGTTCCACACCCCGCATTCACCCATAAAGGTTTCTACTGACAGGCAAAGATTTGTCAACCTGGTAGAAAACCCTGTTTAGATAAAGAAAGAGCCAGGAAACCAAAATGCAGCTAGAAATCAGATGTCCTCCCAAAGAACGGGTCCACTGAGAACACCCAGTGTCTCCTGGGCTCCATGACTGGGATTTTCCTAGAAGAGCCTCACCCTACAACTCCACCAGGAGTTCTGGCCACAGTGGAGTTATGGGCAGGGAGCTTTTAAAAGTGGAGGATCACTCTGCCAGCCTTTTCAAGAAGACCCATATGACTGCTGGTGGCAAAGGGGCACTTTAAGTCCCAGGTGTAGTGGCAGCCAGGTGCCTGGAAGATTTCACAATCCAACTCTTGAGGGTAAATACGCACAGTGACTCACAAGACAGGCTCTCTGCTTTCCTATTGGCCCCCGGGGAGCCACGGGGTTATGTCCCAGGCCTGCTCACGGCTTGCGATGATCCGCAGGGTGCCTCCGAAAGTGGGTTTGAGGGCTCGCTTGGCAGCTTATGAGTCAGAGGCCTGTGACCCACTCCCCGGCCTGGGAAGCAACTGCGCTCATGGTACCGGCGGTGAACGGGACATTTATGGCACCGAGCTCTGGCAGAGCCGGTGGCTCAAATGTCCAGCTCATGGCCTGGAGGCTTTGCCCAGGCTAGTGGGACAGGCAGACAATTTACGAGCTAAGTAACACATCATAAAAGCCAGCAGCGAACACTAATGAGCCAACAAGCTGGGACGGAACACCTTTCTCCCTGACCAGGGAGCTCACAGTGCCACGGTCCCGGGTGCGGGCAGGCCTGCCCAGCCAGTAATGACAATGACCCATAGCGCTTTCCTCTGAGCCCTAGAAAGCCACTGTCAACCCTGGGGAGGTTTCCAGAGACTTCCCAGATCAAAGGACTGAAATTTTAATGCTGTCCCTAAACTCTTTACCTAAACGCAGAGATGGGGCCGGCTTGGCAGATGGTCTTTTTTGGTAACTAGGGATTAAACCTAGGGGTAGTCTACCTCCAAGCTATACCCCCAGCCCATTTATTTATTTATTTATGTATATATGTATGTATGTGTTTGTTTGTTTGTTTATTTATTTATTTATTTATTTATTTATTTATTTATATTTATGTACTGGAAGCTAAACCCAGGGGCATTTTACCTCTGAGCTACACCTCAGCCCCATTTTACTTTTTTATGTTGAAACAGGGTCTCGCTAAGTTGCTGAGGATCTCGCTGAGGTTGGCCTCGAACCTGTGATCCTCCTGTCTCAACCTCCCATGTACTAAGATTGATAGGCAGATGGTCTTTGAAGGCAGGTGCCATCACCCACCTCCATGAGTGTGACCCTGGTGAGTCTTCCTCCTGCTCCAAATGACAGATGTGGTCCTTGACTGGGACTCAGGCTGTACTATTTGCAGAGGGCTATAGGGTCATCAGAGAGCAGGGACAAGGGAAGGGTGGGCTTCCTTGGAGTGAGAAGACAGGAAAGAAATCATTTTGCTTCTGGAGTATGTCGGTGGTCAGACTGGCCCCTGGTGGCTTCGATTTGTCAGCGTGTCTGGGTCCATGAGCTTGTCTTGGGCCACCAGGGATTCTAATGACATAGTAAACCCATGGACCACATGGCTACCAACCTACTAAGCTTGAACTGCCTCTGATTCTACCTGAACCTACTCAGGGTGAGCCACGCACAGCACAGAAATGATACTAAGAAGCAAAATGATTATCTCAGAAACTCTGCTAATTAGGCCTTCCTTCATTTAGTTGTCAAAAAGCCACCGAGCACTTCCTACATGCCACAGCCCAAGGTGGGTGCCAGGGACCCAGGAATGAACCAGACAGATAGGGCCCTGGCTCTTATGAAGTTGGGGACAGACAGATGATACATAAGTTAAAAAGGGGATGCACAGCCACCTCTGCACATTGAACCTTGGGGAGCTGGTGGAGAATTTCAGGGGAGGGTCTAGTTTAAGAAGGGCAGCTAGAGATAGTCTCTCTGAAGAGGTGAAGTTGAAACTGAGATCTAAAGAATGAAATGATCTCATCAGAAGATAAATCCATTGTAGTGGACTTACTGGGTGGCAACATAGGCAGGTGGGGTGTGGCTGGAGGGGTGGTTAGAGAGTCAACATGAGGGAAGAAGAACTTTCCATGCAGAGGAAAGAGCAAGAAAAGCCAGCCAGCATGCAGGGTCTTCACACACTTAAGAAACCAGAAGCAGTCCTGCATGGCTGGAGTCTCACAAAAGCGGGAGTGAACTTGAACTTCATTCCTAATACAATGAGCCCTGAAAGGATTACTCAGAAATATAGCAAAGGTCAGTTTTCACCACAGTGTTGTACTAGGCCCCTCAAAAGTTTTGCTAGGCTTCTCATACAACACACTTGAGGATGGGAGGAGGTCTGCTGGGATTTGGGAATGACTTATGAACACAGGGAAACTGCCTGATTTTTGAACAGCCAGATTTCTGACCCCTGCATCAGATCTCTCCATGTGTTATAGTTAGATATAGAATGCCCCCTGAAGAGCTCATGTATTAATGTTCAGAGTAGATGTAATTAAGTCATGAGGGTTGTGATCTCATCAGAAGATAAATCCATTGTAATGGACTTACTGGGTGGCAACCTAGGCAGGTGGGGTGTGGCTAGAGAAGGTGAGTCCCTAGAGGTGTGGTCTTAGGGACTGTCTTTTGTCTTTGGATCCCTTTTCTTGCTCTCTTTTTCAGTCTCCATGATGTAAGAGAAGAGCCTTGTTCTTTCCCCCTCTCTCTGCTTCCTGCCACCATACCCTGAGCTCTGCAGACCCAGCCTGCTGTGGACTGAACTTATGAAATCTCCAAAAACTGTGAGCAAATAAACCTTCCTTCCTCTAAGTTGTGTGATCAGTTATTTTGGATTATAGCAGTGAGAATTCTTACTGAGACACCATGGCCAGACAACCTTGATCCCCACCTACAGGCTCTGTCTTGTCCCTAGGACCAATCTTCACTTTAGATATACACAGGGGTTTCTTCTCCAGTTATGTGAGACTTATTATCTCTATTGTTGTGCAAACAGGATATTTTCCTTCTTCCTAAACCTGTACAGGTCCCTGTGACCTAGCTGTCCTGGACATGCTCCTGGCTTGATGCTGAGCTTTCCTAGGACTGGAGCCTCATCTTGCTGGCTTCTTGTTTCCTATCCCTGCTCTTGAACCATCCTCTAGTGTCTGGAGTTCTGTTATGTAGTGACAGTCCTTCTAGAAGCTGACTGAGCTGGGCCTGCACTTTCAAATAGTACCTGATCTTGGATCCTGCTACACCTGCCTCCCAGGCCGAGGTACTCTTGGCTCATTCTTGATGATAAATACAGCTGCATCATCCCCTGCCTAGGGCCCTTCCATCCAGACCCTGGGTCTGCTAGGCAGGTGGAACTCCCTCGTAACATCTGTACCTGGGTGCTTCTGTCCAGTGAGGCAGCTGAGTCCCAGGGCCAGGTCTCTGCCCATCTCTTCTCAACCCACTGTTGTGAATGCCCATCTGGGGCCCAGTGAGGTGCTGGCATCAGCATGTTCCTCACAGACAGAAATCAGTTTTTTTTTTTTTTGTGGTACCGGGGATTGAACGCAGGGGCGTTCTACCTCCGCGCTACGCCCCCGGCCCTATTTTTTATACTTTATTTTGAAACCGGGTCTCACGAAGTTGCAGAGGGCCTCACTAGATAGATAGAGAGAGAGAGAGAGAGACAGGGAGAGAGAGAGAGAGGGGGGGGGGAGAGAGCTGAGGCTGGCCACAAACCCGGATCCTCCGGTCTCCACCTCCCAAAGTACTGGGATTACAAGCGTGTGCCACCACACCCAGCCAGAAATCAGTTTAAATGGGCAATTCCTAGCCGGGCACAGTGGTGCACACCTGTAATCTCAGTACTTGAGAGGCTTATTCAGGAGGATCACAGGTTCAAGGCCAGTCTCAACAACTTAGTGAGACCCTCAGCAACCTAGTAATACCTTGTTTCAAAATAAGAGATAAAAAAGACTAGGGGTGTAACTTATAGTTAGAATGCCCCTGGGTTCAACCCCTAATAACAAAATAAATCAATTAATTAAATAAAATAAAAAGGCAATTCCTCTACTAAATGGGCTGAACATGCAGTAAAAGACATTTAAATTAGAGTGTCCCCAAATCAGGTCACTTGGTACATCCACTGACCATTCAAGGAAGAGTGTTTATGTTACCTGACTAAGCTTCTATCCTATTGGACCTATGGCCAGATTGGTGAGCCTTGCTGTAGGAAGAAATGGACTCCCAAGATTCTTCTGGAAATGGCTACCTGCAAAATGAATCAGGAAGGGGAATCCTTTTCCTCACATGGAGCAATGGGCAGGAGGACAACATTTCAAGCAGATGAGGGCAAAGCTTCGGTCCTCACCCCCACCATGCAAGGCTCTGCAGGAGACTGTCTGCAAACCATGGCTGAAAGTTCAGAGGTCCTAAGCCAGGCGGTGGCGGAGAGTGAGGCCCTGAGTGGGGAGGTCCAGGATACTAATGATCATGAGATCAATGAGACGGAGGCGGCAAAGGATCCTTATCAAGCAGGTGTATGCAGAGACTGTGTTGAGTGCTCTGTGGGTTCCCTTGCGGAACCTCCAACACTGCTGCCCAGTAGGTGTAGTTGTTCCAACTTTACACAAGCAGAAAGGGAAGCCCTATGTAAACAGCATCTCCAAGGCCACCTGCCTCCTGGGGAGCCACCACGATCTGAACCCTGGTGTGTCAGCTTTGTGTCACTGGGACTGAAATACCTGACAAGCACAACTTAGAGGAGGAAACGTTTGTTTTGGCTCATGGTTCCAGAGTATTCAGTTCATGGTTGACCAGCTCCATTGCTCAGGGCCTGAGGTGAGACAGAACATCCTGGTGGAAGGGCAGGGTAGAAGAGAACTGCTCAGCTAATAGCAGCCAAAAAGCGGAGAGGAGGGTGCAGGGGGAAAGGGCCACACCTTGTAGTCCCCAAGGCCACACTCCTAGTAGCCTACTTCCTCCAGCTATGCCACCTGCCTACAGTTTTTTATCACCTCTTGGTTAGTCCATTTAAATGATTAACCCATCACATGGATTAATCCACTAATGAGATCAGAGCCCTCAATATCTAGTCATTTCCTAAAAGCCCCTTCTCTGGACATTGCTGCGCCTCCTAACACACGAGCATTTGGGGGACACTCCAGATTTAAACCATCACACCTGGTGTGTCCCACTTCCTGCCAGGGGCATCGGAGGGCCCTTTTATCTGTACAGACAGCAGGATTTGAGTTGAATGGCCCAGGATGGCTACAGATATGGAAGAACCCAGCAGCTTCGGGGCCACTTGCGGTGACGGTCAAATGCTCGGGACTGATGAACTGTGAACTGGAGGGAAGACAAGTGTGCTTTCATGCCGCGGATCTGCTCCGGGCCTGCTTGGGCCTGTTTCCGCACTCTGAATGAGGAAGCTGGGCTTTGCAAGAGCCCTGCAGAACAAGAATGGGCCCTAAGACGCCGGAATGAGGGGCCTAGAGGAAGTGCAAATTACTGTCACTGCCAGGCTAGGAGAGGGCCCCATGGCCAAGCATGACTGCAGAAAGGGGCGTTGTTAATATTTTGGGGGCATACGATGTCACCCTTTCAACTGGAAACCTTGTTGCTGTGACCTCATGTTGGACAACCACCTCCATCCAGCCCACCATTGGTGGCCGCCCAGCTGTCACACACGTGCCCACAGCCACCCCCACTCAGAACAAAGTATCCTTAGGGCTCCTTTCTAGGACTGAAGGATGCGCTGCTATTCCCTGGGTGTTCCCGGGGGTTATGAAGTACAGCAGGACTTCAGTTGGCAATGGAGGAGGTCTCTAGGGCAGGAGCTGTTCCCAGCAGCCTTTAGAACCCGTTACCACCCTCGAGGCAAGGGGTGGTTCAGGCATGTCAAAGATAGCACTAGAACTCCAGAGGAAGGGATTGGTGTCAGCAGCTGGCTGTGGTGCAGAGGGGTCCAAGGACAGGGGAGAAGGGCAGGCTGTGTTATAGTTAGATATAGAATGTCCCCTAAAGGGCTCATTCATTAATATTCAGGGTTGATATAGTTAAGTCATGAGAGCTGTAATCCCAGCAGTGGATAAATCCATTGTAATGGAGTCATGGATTTATCCGGGTGGTGGCTGAGCTGGTAGGGTGTGGCTGGAGAAGGCAGGTCCCTGTGGCCTTGGGGATTATATGTGGTTCCTCCTCCCCTTGCTCACTCTCTTGCTTCCGGCCTCCACGATGTGATGAAGAAAGTCGTGTGCTCTCCCTTTCTCTGCTTCCTGCCACCACCATTCCCTGAGAGCTGCGGTCCCCGGCCTCACATGGACTGAACCCCAGTATCTCCAGGGAAAACCATGAGCAAATATTTCTTCCTTCCTCTAAGTTACGTGGTCAAGTCTTTTAGATTATAGCTATGAAAATGCTGACTAATGCAGGCTGGTTTGGGTGGGTAGACCCTCTGGGTGCTGGAGTAGCCGCACGCTGGTAAAAATGCCAATTCACCTGTGACGTCTG
This sequence comes from Glis glis, assembly GCA_004027185.1. Lineage (NCBI taxonomy): Eukaryota > Metazoa > Chordata > Mammalia > Rodentia > Gliridae > Glis > Glis glis. The sequence continues at coordinate 38,135 of PVJS01007137.1, read as the reverse complement.
TCCATTCATCCCTGAGACTCCAGGAACCCATCCCCACACCAGATACCTGCTGTTCTGTCTGTGCCCAGGCTTCCCAGGGTCCCTCCTGGAGGTGGGCCTGAGGTGAGCCAGCCAGCCTTCCCAGTCTGTATTTGGTGTCCTCTGCCTGGGGAGCACCTTGTAGGTGACAGGCCAGATACCTGACTGCAATTATTAATACTCCAGATTCCATGCTGGAGTATTAATAATAGCTTCTAAATGCAGTTGAGAAGATAAACTCTCGCCTCTTCCTGTTCTCCCAAGAGGTATGTGATATGTGAAGGACGATTTACCTCCTCCAAGAAATTAACTAGTCCTTTAAAGTGATCATCTTAGCTGGGGCTGTGAGCAGCTATAGAGGTGCATGGAGGGCCTAATGGGGTACAAAATTCAAAACCAGAGAGGAAACACAGAATTACCATGGAAGCCAGCAATTCCACTCCTGGGTAATACCTCCAAAGAACTGGAAACAAGGACTCAATATCTGTACACACTCGCTGACAGCACAATCGTATTCTCAACTGCCCAAAGTTGAAACAACCCGAACATCCATCAACTCATGAATGGGCCAAAATATGGTGTACATACAACAGAATATTATCCAGCCATAAAAATGAAAGAAGCACTGATACATGCCACAATGTTCATGATCCTGAAAAACATCATGCTCAGGGAAAGAAGCCAGACACGAAAGGGCACGTACTGGATGATTCCATCGATACAAAATTCCCCAAAGAGGCAAATGCATAGAGACAGGAGGAAGATTCGTGGTTTGCAGAGGCCCAGGGGAGGGAGAATGCAGGTGATGACTTCATGGGTGTGGAGTTTCCTGTGGGGCAAAGGAACTGTTGGAATTAGACAGAGGAGGTCGTTACGCAACGTGGTGCATGTGTTAAATGCCACTGGATGACCTTCCTTCTTTCCTTCCTTCCTCTTTCCTTTTTTTCTTCCTTCCTTTTCTTTTTTCATGGCATTGGAGATTGAACCCGGGGGGGGGGCATTCTACCTCTGAGCTATACCCCCAGCCCTCTTTATTTTTTGTTTTGAAACAGGATCTCACTAGGTTGCTGAGGCTGTCCTCAAACCCGTGATCCTCCTGTCTCAGCCTCTCGAGTACTGGGATTACTAGGCATGCACCACCACGCCCAGCAAGGGCTCATTGTCAAATGGCTAATTTTGTGAAATGTGAATTTTGCCTAAACCAAAACCAATGTGTGTGTGTGTGTGTGTGTGTGTGTGTGTGTGTGTGTGTGTGTGTTCAAAGAAAGAACTTTTTCAAAATACAGAGGCTGACCCGCTGGGGATGCGGTTACTGAACCAGTTCAAGGGAGGTTCTGAAGTGCACTTCGTATCATGATGGCCAAGTGCAAGGAGAGGGCACGGGGAGTAAACCCTGGGCTCAGGGCCCAGCTCGAGCATGTCTTAGTGGTGACCTTGGGTGAGTTACTAAATTCTCGGCACCTGCTTCTTTTCATGTACAATGGTGGATCTGCCTTGAGTTATAGGCATCCTCCATATGTCTCTAGCCTGCCTGTCTCTGGGTCTAGCCCATCTAAAATTTATCATTTAGCAAGAAACAGCTACCCAGTGCAGTGCTCTAAATTTGCTGGCCTTGCCAGCGACTCATTCATCTATGCACTCAGAGTTTACTTATTGAAAATTCACTTGTGCCTAAAATGCAAAGAGTTGACATTTTGTATTTCAGTTAAACTTTTAGTGGCTGGATCAAAAAGTGTTTGCAATGGAAAACAGGGCATTAAATAATTTGATCTAAACCGGGCATGGTGGTGTGCATGCTTGTAATCCAAGTACTTGGGAGGCTGAGACAGGAGGATCGCAGGTTAGCGGCCAGCCTCGGCTACTTAGTGAGGCCTTCTGCAATTTAGTGAGACCCTGCTTCAAAATAAAGAATAAAAAATAGACCTGGGGGTTGGGGGTGTAGCTCAGAACTAGAATGCCCCTGGGTTCAATCCCCAGTACCGCAAAAAAAAATTTGATCTATTCAAGATTAATTCCACTAACACTGAAATCATGATAAAATTCACGTGTGGACACTAAATAGGAATAAAAACTTGTGTGTGCAGTTGACTAACATTTGATTTCTGCCCATGAGTACACTCCTTTCTTTCATGAGCATTCTCTCCAAAACATCTGCAGGGCTTTGCACACATGGATTTCTAGCTGGGCTGGGCATGTAGCTCAGTGGTAGGAGAGCTTGCCCAGCATGCGCTAGGCCCTGGATTCAATCCCCAGTACCCCCCCCACACACAAAAAGGTCTTTCCACATATGGATTTCTAGCCATGACAATGTCAAAGTTAGGTCAACTGTGCTAAATAGGAGGTGTGAGCCGGGCGTGGTGGCGCACGCTTGTCATCCCAGTACTTGGGAGGCTGAGACAGGAGGATCGCAGGTTCGCGGCCAGCCTCACCTACTTAGTGAGGCCCTCTGCAACTTAGTGAGACCCTGTTTCAAAAAAAAAATAAAGAATAAAAAATAGGACTGGGGTTGTAGCTCGGACATAGAATGCCCCTGGGTTCCATCCCCAGTACCGCAAAAATAAATAAATGAATAAACAAACAAACAAACAAATAAATAAATAAATAATAAATAGGAGGTGTGACCTCTGTCGTTGAAGAATCATGAGACAGGAAACAGGCTTCTTGTGCTATACCCAGGGGACTATACAGGCCAGGAGGATCACAACCCACCCATCTGCCCGCTTCAGTGATTATCCATTTGTGCTGAGTGCTTTTGTGTTAAGTTGCTTCGATCCTAAGGATGAGCCGAGCTGGGAGAACAGAGAGAAAAATAAAGGCTGACTGCCTTCATAATAATGTCCGCGAGGCGCTTGTGCACACAAACTAGCTGGGGGCAGAGAGAGGGAGAAGAGGGAGCCTGGTATTGCAACAGTAAGTTGTTGACGCAGTCAATGCTCACCTTTGAACTGGAATCCATCCTACCCAGGGTCCACTTTCCAAGGAGTGCTAACAGTACACGCGTTGTCGATCCACCCAGCACCCAGAGAATATTACACTCTATCGGCACTCAGTGGGTTTTATCACATGCCAGATATCTTCATTATCAACCAAACATCTGGACTCATTTGAAATAAGAGCCCCAAGATGAAAACAGAAGGGAAGAAGGAACGCTCCAATACTAGAATTCAAAGGCGCCTCCAACCAAGGGGGAGAGGCTGGGCCCCATTAGGAATGCATGCAGGCCAACCCTTCCCTCTGTCATCATCCTCTCACCCCAGGAAGGTGTGTGGGCACTTTTTTTTTTTTTTTTTTGCGGTACTGGGGATTGACCCCAGGGGCATTCTACCTCCAGGCTACACGCCCAGGCCTATTTTTTATTCTTTTTATTTTGAAACAGGGCCTCACTAAGTTGCGGAGAGCCTCACTAAGTAGCTGAGGCCGGCCACTAACCCGATCCTCCTGTCTCAGCCTCCCAAGTACTGGGATTATAAGCATGCGCCACCACGCCCGGCTAGGCATTGGTTTTGAGGACACGCACCTCTTGGGCTCCATTACTCCAAAGCTGTGCAAGCCACTGACCATCCAGCGAGCCCACGTCCCAGGGAACTTCCTCAGTTTTCCATCTTTAATCAAAACAGACGTGAAGACTGGCAGAGCTGCCCGCTCTTTACCCAGGCGGCTGTCTTGATGCTGGGTGGGTCCCAGTCTGGAGAGAGCTTCAAAGCCTTTAAACAGTAGTAAAATATTTTATTTAAAAATTAGATCAAGAAACTGTCCATTCCTTGGGTGGTCCGAGGGCAGCAAGCATTTTGCTTTGAAAAAGTGTGGCAGATACCGCATTATCTGGGGAAATCCGCTGCTGTCTCAGCAGCACAGAGCCCAAGGGCCATCCGCGATCCAGCACAAAGGAAACATCTGCCTGTCTCTGTAGCCCACCGCTGTCACCATCATTTGCCCGGGTACAGAAAGGGGCATGCTATTCCTCAGTTCAAGAACAACAAGTAGCTCCCCGCCATCTATAGCAAGGGTTGGCAAATTGAGGCCCGTGTAAATAGTTTGACTGGAGCCCGGCCACGTCCATCCATTTATGCATTGTTTATGGCTGTTCCCGGGCTACCGGGACAGAGCTGAGTAGCTGCCACCAAGACCAGATGGCTGGAAAATCCTGAGATGCTGGCTGTCTGGCTCTTCACAGAAAAACACGGTAGGCTTGCCGTGTCCTCCTGCCCGCCCTGGCCTGCCCCAGGGGACAGGGTCTGGTCTTTGCTCAGTCTGTGGGTTGGACTGATGTGTGCCCATGCTCAGAGAGCTCTGGGGGTGGGGGGCAAGAGAAAAGAGGTGCTTCTGGGGTTCCTAGCCTGTTGCTGGGACTCGACTCACAGCCATAGCTTTGGGGAAGTGGAACCAGGGGCAGTTGAGGCAGGGCGGCCCAAACCCTGAGCCTGGGGCCTGCTGGGCTCCAGAGACAGAAGAGGTGACCCCAGCAAGTCCACTTCGAAGCCCCCATGTAAATGGAGACCGAAGATGCGCTTCGTGCCGGCCTTCTTCAGTTTCCTTACTTACGTGAATAGCAATAAAGAGATCTGGAATGAACGGCCCCTTTGGATGCTCCCTGAGCCCTGGTGGCTTTGGCGGCTGCTTGCTCTGGTTCCTGTTTCATGGGGACAAAGGTCTCCTTGGTCTCAGATGTCACAGTACCTGTGGTCTTAGCCACTTAAGGCCTCTCTGCCATCACAGGTGGCTCCACGGTGTTCCCCTCCAGAGCCGATTATGACGGGACCCCTGGTATTGTAGTGGCTTTGACATTCTTTTTTTGGTCACCTTCAGTGTTTCCACAGCTGGCTAAGGACCAGTGTCAGGAAGATAATGCACAAAGCATGAACGCTCTCAGGATCTGTCTACCACCATCTGAAATAGTGTTTTCCCTTTAAGAGACCCTGGGCCACCTATGTGCAGAGCTGGGGCTGGGGCTGCAGATGGTCACACTGGGCTTCCCTGGCACACACTCCCGCCCTCGCTCCACGTCCTCAGGTGGTGGGGACCCCCGGGACGTCCGTTCTGTTATTGCTGCAGGCTGGGTCTCTCTCTTGCTTGCATTGCAGAGCGTGTTGTCCGCCGGGCTGCCCACCCTTGGTTGAGCTCCGGGCTTCTCCTGGCTCTTTCTTCGTTTTCCGCTCCATGTACAAAACAGTTGTCCCTTGTCTTGGTCCAGTGTGCGTTCCTTGGTTTTCTTTGGAAATCAAGGGAACGGACTGTACAGAGGTCAAGAAGGCCAAGAGGGGCAGGAACGGGGAATCTGCCCCGGGTTGCTGTGTCCCCAGGCTGCCAGACACCTTTGTTCCATACTTGATTCAGGTTCCTGCCTCAGTGTCCCCCCTCAGTGAGATCTACCTTGAGCAACCACCTGAAATAGATCCCTCCCCTCAGCACACACACACACATGTATCCAGTCACATTCTGCCAGTTCCAGCTTGATTCCTCTCAGCGTGCACTGTCCACCACTGGACAGAGCCATACGCACCCTCGCCAGCCTTCTCCCATGACCAATAAGCCGGAAGAGTGGGACATTTCCTGTGCTATACCTGGCTGTATTTTTGTGTGGGGGGGCACTGGGAATTGAGCCCAGAGACATTCTACCTCTGAGCTACATCCCCAGCCTTATTTTATTTTTATTTGGAAACAGGGCCTCTCTAGGGCGATGAGAGTCTTACTACTTGCTGAGGCTGTCCTCGAACCTGCAATCCTCCTGTCTCAGCCTCCCAAGTACTGGGATTACAAGCGTGCGCCACCATGCCCGGTTTACCTGACTGTATTCTAGCCTAGAAGGCAGCCCGGGTTCCTGCTGGGACTTGGTGAGTTACTGACAAAAACTCATTCACTCCTGGAGAAACCTCATATGAAAGAGGGTGTAGAGCCGGGCGTGGTGGTGCACACTTGTAATCCCAGTACTTGGGAGGCTAAGACCTGAGGATCTGGGTTCACGGCCAGCCTCAGCTCCTTAGAGAGACCTCCGCAACTTAGCGAGATCCTGTTTCAAAACAAAGAATAAAAAATAGGACTGGGGGTGTAGCCTGGAGGTAGAATGCCCCTGGGTTCAACCCCCAGTACCGCAAAAAAAAAAGAAAGAGGGTGTAGAAGATTGAATGGTGCCCCCCCCAAAAAAAGATAGACCCAAGGCCTAAGAGTTGTGAATGTGACCTTCTTTGAAAAGAGGGTCTTTGCAGATACAACGAAGTTGAGGATCTGGAGATGAGATCATCCTTGATGATCTGGGGGGGGGGCCTAAATCCAATGACAGGTGTCCTCGTAAGAGACAAAGAAAAGAGAGACAAAGAAAAAAAAAAAGAAAGGCCCTGTGACAACAGAGGCGAAGATTAGAAGGATGTGGCTGCAAGCCAAGAGCCGCCTGGAGCCCCTGAGTGCTGGAGAGGCAAGGACCCCCTCCTCCAGAGCCTTTAGAGGGAGCGTGGCTCTGCCAAAACCTTGATTTCTGACTCTGGTCCCCAGAGCCAGGAAGGTTTTCGGTGATTTTTTACGGTGGCCACAGGGGACAGGCATAGAGGAGGCAGCCATCCGTAATACCTGGACGCCAGGCGTGGCCAGACAGACCCTGGAATGGCGAGAAGAGTCGGTGAGGAGAGACAGACAGTAATTAAGCCAAGAAAAAAGTGTTTATAATTACAGCTTGTGCAGAGCTCGGAAGGAAACAGGTTGGCGGGTAGATGGAGAGTCACCTGGGTGGGGGGAGGCTGAGCCTTTTGAAGCAGTTGGCATTCAGCTGGGGTCCGGGGACTGGAAGGGACAGCAAAGCCCAAGTCCACACCTGGACCGCCACCTTGGCCTCTGCATTGAGCCTCCCTGCCTGTCCCCCACTCCACTAGCAGAAAGATCTTTCTAACATAGTCACCATTACACGGTGCCTACCAGGACAGCTGCAGGATGCCAGGTGGCTGATCCTAACCCCCATTCTACAGACCAAAGAACAGAGGCGCTGGGGGAAGTTAAATGGGTCATCCACATTTAGACAGATCTGATCCTTTTTTTTTTGGCGGTACTGGGGATTCAACCCAGGGGGATTCTACCTCCGAGCTACACCCAAAGCCCTATTTTCTTTTTTATTCTTTATTTTGAAACAAGGTCTCACTAAATTGCAGAGGGCCTCACTGAGTAGCTGAGGCTGGCTGCGAACCGGGATCCTCCGGTCTCAGCCTCCCAAGTACTGGGATTACAAGCGTGCGCCACCATGCCTGGCTAGACAGATCTAAAGTCTGTTCTTGTTCCACCAGGCTGAATGGACTCTCCTCGCTGTCCCCCTCTAGCTCAGAAGCCCCCAGGTGTTGACTGCTCTCAACATATAAAACCCACACTCCCCAGTGATCCAAACTCCCTGACTCCCCTAGGGATTTTCTCCTCATCTATTGTCACACCCCATCAGGAACCTTCCAGTTTACTCCCATGGACCTACTCCCCTCTTTTTAGCACCTCCATATATCTGCTTTTACTACTTACAAATGAACATCATTATAAATAACACCATTGTTATTTTGTTATTGTCTACCTTTGACGAGCCCCACTCTGCAGCCTGCTCTGCGCTGGGCGCCTTCCATACACGATCAGTTTATTACAAGGGCAGCCTCATGTTCCAACATCTGCTTTTCATACACAGAACACAGGACTCTGTCCAAGGCCGGGGGCATTGCCTGAATCCAGTGCCTCTGACTACAATTTGCCTGCAGAGTTCTTTATTTTTTCTGCTAATAATTCCAACACCCAACTTTTATGCAGCATTTTATGGTCTTACAAAGTGCTTTTGTACATTTCATTTTGCTGCAAAAAAAAAAAAAACTTTTGGAATATCCCCAGATGAGGTATCTCTCTGAAATCTCCCAATAAAGGCAGGGCCAGAGGATGGCTGGGCTGGGGGAGGAGGGCAGAGACTCGGGCTTGCCTACCTCCTGTCATTGCTATCCGGGCCCACTGCCACCTGATCATCTCAAAGAAGCCAAATATCCAAGTGTCCAGAACAATGGATGTGCTATACCACCTGGCCCATCTCCCGGCCATGCTGGGGCTAGATCGCTGTGGACAGCTCCCTCTGAAAAACACTAAGTCACAGCCAGGGAGCTTGTCCCGTGGCAGGGTCCATGTCCTCTGCTCCTCCGTATCCCCCCAGAGCAGAATCCATCACCCCCATGATCCTTGGGGCTGCAGAAATGCTCTTCTGTCTGGTTTGATGCCTGCGTGGACCAGTTGGGTGGGTCTAGGAAGGGGAGATACTGCCTAGGCCCTTGGCCATAACCCCAGGGCCAGCCATTTATGAGTAGACAGGAGCCACAACAAGCTCTTTATCACAGCCTTGTGCAGAAACAATGTTGCCTTTCAACTGTGGTCCGCCTGGGACAGTGGGTTTATAAACTGAGCTGGTGGTTAGAAAGACAGCCCGGCTGCAAAGACTAAGCGCCTTGTTCTACGCAGGGCTGGTTTAGCATTATCCTGATAAGATAAACACAGATGGCGGCTTGCTGGAGGTTGGGAGCTTTTCTATATATGTCGCCCCATCTTGCATCTATGTATACACAGGGAGAGGACTAGGCCATTTTCTGGATCTTTTTCCAGAAAGGAAGCTGACTATAATTATTATAAGATGTTAGGTTTATGTCTCCCTCAATAGCTCAAAAATGAACTCATCTGTTTTTTTTTCCCCAAAATAGTGACCCTAAAAACTGTTTATAGTGTTTTTACCAGGATGAAGCTGGGGATGCGTGTCTGGGGATTATCATAGTCGTGTCGTGTGTGTGTGTGTGTATGTGTGTGTGTGTTTACAAATCTCTATAATAAAAAGCCAAAAAAAAGCAGTTTGGCTGAATAATTGCCAAAGCTGGGTGATGTGCCTACGGAATTTTATTATTATAATATTCTTCTTTTTTTGTGTGTGGTACTGGGAATTGAACCCAGAGGCATTCTACCTCTGAGCTACACCCTCAGACTGATTTTATTTTTTATTTGGAAACAGGGTCTCACTAGGTTGCTGAGGGCCTCACTAAATAGCTGAGGCTGTCCTCGAAACTGCAATCTTCCTGTCTCAGCCTCCCAAGTACTAGGATTACAAGCGTGCACCACCATGCCCAGGATAATATTTCTTCTTTTTGTACGTTTGTGTGAAATGTTCCCCAGAAAGAGGAGGAGGAGGAGGAGGAGGAGGAGGAGGAGGAGGAGGAGGAGGAAAAAGAGGAGGAGGAGGAAGAAGAGGAGGAAATAGAAGAAGAGGGAGGAAAACAGCTATGGCTATGACTTTGTTTGAAAGACAATGGCTGAAAGCCCCTTTTCCTCTTGGCATTTCATTCGACAGCTATTTATTTTGCCATATTCTCCTGGGCCCTGGGGAAATGGCACTGAGCCGCATGGTACTCTGGCCCCAATGGAGCTGACAATTATCCCCATAGCTCAAATATTCCCTCAGTGGGACTAGCTGGCCAGGGCTACACATATTTCTTTCTCAGAGTTCCTATGAGTCCACGATTGCGTCACCAGCCCACTTGGTGTCTGGTGAGGGCCTACTTCTTGGTTCTCAGTGGGTCTTCAGGTGGCAGAAGGGGGAGACCCTCTGGAGTCTCTTTTGTAAGGGCACTGATCCCATTCATGAGAACTGTACCCTCATAACCAAGTCACCTCCCGAAGCCCCCCTCCCCTAATACCGTCATATTGAAGGTTAGGATTTTTTTTTTTTTTTGCGGTACCGGGGATTGAACACAGGGGCGTTCTACCTCCGCGCTACACACCCGGCCCTATTTTGTTATGCTTTATTTTTGAAACCGGGTCTCACGAAGTTGTGGAGGGCCTCACTAGGTAGAGAGAGAGAGAGAGAAAGAGAGAAAGAGGAGAAAGGAGATATAGATAGATAGATAGATAGATAGATAGATAGATAGATAGATAGATATAGATCGCGCGCGCATGCGCGCTGATGTTGGCCGTGAACCCAGATCCTCCGGTCTCCGCCTCCCAAAGTACTGGGATTACAAGCGTGCGCCACCACGCCCGGCTGAAGGTTAGGATTTTAATGTATGAATTTGGAGAACAAGGTCATTCGGTCTCTAGCATTTATAGGTAGGGGTGATGTTTGCACAACATTGTGAACGTATTAAATACCACTGAATTATACACAAAAATTATTAAAGTGGCACACTTTTTATGTTATGTTAAAAATTGTATGAGCCGAGTGTGGTGGTGCATGCTTGGAGTCCCAGTAGTTGAGAGGCTGAGATAGTTAGGACCGCAGGTTCCAGGCCAGTGCATGGTAAAAATAAAAAGGGCTGGGGATGTAACTTACTGGTAAAACACCTCTGGGTTCAATCCCCCAGTACCACCAAAGGATAAAGAAAAAGAAAGAAAGAAAAAGAAAGGGTACTTCTGGGGTGGGTGGATAAGGCTCTTTTGGAGGGGGCTGAAATCTCTCTAGACTACAGAGGTTTGAGGAAGGAGCAGCCCTGGCCTGGCCTCCTGGGATCTATCTAGTCTTTTACTCCTCAGGATCCTGGGACAGCTCTGATGAAGGGAAACAGCCTTTGGGAAACCCCTGTAATATGTGCTGGTCTACCCCTTCATTCATGAATAACAGCTGCCCCCCCAAAGGTATATCCAGAGAGTGTCCAACACCCCCCCTTGCTTGGGGCCACACTGTAACCCTCAGGACGGATGGCTGTCCATCCTGTTTTCAAGAATGCTAGAGATGGAGCAACTGAGATGGAGGCTGGAGGGGGCGTGGTGCTGTGGATGCTACCAGAGCAGGACCAGGGCACAGAGCCCTGGAATAACCCCACTGCATGTGGTCACCTTCACTGCTGGGGGGCGGCAGCTGAGCTCCTAGACCACCAGCGTCGGGGCTTGCCACCAACGTGCACCCTTCAGGAAGCCCTTTCTAGCGTCTGGGTTTCATTGGAATATTATACCTAAAAACCAGTCCACGTGAAATGTCACAGGGAACTCAGCACCTTCAAAACCTTTCTCATAGCCGGGCGTGGTGGTGCACGCTTGTAATCTCAGTACTTGGGAGGTGGAGAGCGGAGGATCTGGGTTCGCGGCCAGCCTCAGCTGCTTAGTGAGGCCCTCCGCAACTTCGTGAGACCTGGTTTCAAAATAAAAAGTATAAAAAATAGGGCCAGGGTGAATGCCCCTGGGTTCAATTCCGGTACCGCAAAAAAAAAAAAAAAACCTTTCTCACGGCCAGATGGGTAATGGGTTTCCACAAGAACAGGAGCTCTTGGGAGAAGGAGGTTAAGAATGAAGACTGGCCTCATGTCAGCATGCCACAAACCCCACGGGGCCAGGATGCGGCTGCCTTCTTTGGCAGGAGATGGGCAAGATTCAGCTTAGCATCTTTATGAATTTATTGTTTATTTATTTATGTATTTATTTATTTATTTATTTATTTATTTATTTTTGTGGTACTGGGGATTGAAACCAGGGGCATTCTACCTCCGCGCTACACCCCCAGCCCTGTTTTTTATTCTTTATTTTGAAACAGGGTTTCACTAAGTTGCGGAGGGCCTCACTAAGTAGCTGAGGCTGGCTGCGAACCTGCCATCCTCCTGTCTCATCCTCCCAAGTACTGGGATGACAAGCGTGCGCCACCACGCCCGGCATGAATTTAAAGTTCCTATTTTGCATCTTGTGCTTGTTTCTGGCATGTTCTATCGAGCACCCTGATTCCAGTGTTCTTGTTAGTTTCTCATGCACTCCTGTGGTGGAGAGGTGATTTTTAAATCTCAGAATCACAAAATCGCAGCTATCGGATGTGGGCAGAGAGCAGAACTGCCCAAGAATCCTGCAGCTTGATACACACTTAAAACGCAAGGGAACATTTGACTGCTCATACGTAACACCAAACATCTACAAGTATTGAGTGGTTTCTGAACATCTCCTCCACGAACCACCACAAAACAGGAGGCTGGAGGTTGCCGGGGAAGAGACACAGGAGTCAGATGTCATGGTCCTACTCCCAGGGGCCTCAGGCCCTAGGGGAGCAAGAAGATACAAGCAATCCAGTGTGAGAAAATGACAGGGCAAGGAAGGGGGGAGGGGAGATGGAGCGGATGCCTGTCCACGGAACTTGAAGTCCTAAGTCAAGTTCAACGCTGTGACTCCGTCGCGGGACATCTCAACTGAAGAACCAAGTGAAGCTAAGGCAGGCTTTAGTTAAAGCTTTAAGTAGGATAGGCCTAAGTATCTGTTTTCTAGAAGTTAAGTTTCTATAGCCTGTTGCCCCATACCCTGTAGAAACCATCAAGTATGCTAATCTGATCTTGTCCCTAGCAACCCCTAGAAACAGCCAATCGGTGTCAAGCACACCTGGGTTTAGAACTCCAGATAATTTGATCTGGGCAAGGCCACTCTGACCAGAGTCAGCGAGCCCCACCCATCCTGGACATTCCTGGGAAAGGTAGTGCGGGCCCAACCAACCAGCTAAGAGGTCACCATATATGGTTAAGGCTTCCCTAATGATGACTCCTACCTAAGGCGCAAAAGTTAAACCAACCAGAGAATGCCAACAAGCTTATGTTTTAAACTAACCTATCAATGTAAAGGTGGGGTGGGCTGCCTCCTTAAGGGTTAAAAGCTTTGTTCTCGGAGAGCAAGGGGCTTCTTCTCTCTGTGACCACTGCATGGGTGCACGGTAGGAGCCCAAGCTCGAGCTTGAATAAAAAACCCTCGTGTGCTCTGCATCGGAATAGGAACCTGGTGGTCTTTGGTGGGATCACGAACTTGGCATTTCATAACGTTTCATCCTCGTGGCCAAGTTTGGAAGCTTCGGAAGAACTGGCTTCCGTCTGCAGTTCTTGTCCAGATGTTGAGCACGGTTTCTGAATTACCCACAATGCCTTCCAGGAGACTGAAGACCTGGAATTCCGCTTGAACACAGGGAGGAGCAGAGGAAGCCAGCCAAGCCTCAGAAATGCGGGCCCTGGGATGATTGAGAGCAGCTGCTCTTTCCACTGAGGAGGCAGGCACATGAGGAGGGCTTTTGAAGGACAGCTGGAGAGAAAGTGTCATGCTAAGCACAAAGGACGGGGGCCAGTGAGAGCTCTTTTGGAAGACAGTAAGTAATATAGTTTAACGAACACAGACAGCCGGGCATGTGGTGGCGCACACCTGTAATTCCAGTACTTGGGAGGCAGAGACAGGAGGATCACAGGCTTGAGGCCAGCCTCAGCAACTTAGTAAGACCCTCAGCAACTTAGCGAGACCATGTTTCAAAGAAAAAAGAAAAAAAAAGGCTAGGGGTGAGGCTCGGAGGTAGAATGTTCCTGGGTTCAATTCCCTGTGTGTGTGTGTGTGTGTGTGTGTGTGTATGTCTCACACACACATAAATGAATAATAAAAAGCTGGTTGTGGTGGCACACGCCTGTAATCCCAGTACTTGGGAGGCTGAGACAGTAGGATTGCGGTTCGCAGCCAACCTCAGCTACTTAGTGAGGCCTCCGCAACTTAGTGAGACCCTGTTTCAAAATAAAGGATAAAAAATAGGGCTAGGGGTGTAGCTCAGAGGTAGAATGCCCCTGGGTTCAATCCCCAGTACCACACACACACAAAAAAATTAAGTAAATAATAAAAGGACACAGACATTTCTAGGCGTGAACAGATCCTGGCTTACTCCCTCTGCACCAATACCTGTGGCACATGTTTACACGAATTTGCACACTGTTCTAACTCCACCTGCAGAAACTTTCGTGGCCAAGTCATGAAGGGCAAAGCTGATGGCCTTTTATTTACGACAGTTCTGTGCGGGGAAGAGATGGGAGAACTATTAAAATAAGGACGTGAAAAGCCGGGTGTGGTAGCGCACACTTGTAATCCTAGTACTTGGGAGGCTGAGACCGGAGGATCCAGGTTCGCGGCCAGCCTCAGCTACTTAGTGAGGCCCTCTGCAACTTCGTGAGACCTGGTTTCAAAATAAAGTATAAAAAATAGGGCCGGGGGTGTAGCTCAGAGGTAGAATGCCCCTGGCTTCAATCCCTGGTACTGCAAAAATAATAATAATAATAATAATAATAATAATGACACGAGGCCAGCAAAAGAGTGCCTTTGACAGCCGCAGGATGATGTCCCAAGGGTTCCAAGCATGTCACCCGTCCTTTGTGTCCACGGCAGGCCTGTGAAGCTCACGGAGTGAGGGTCCCTCTTGCCACTTCCCTGATGAGCTTAAGTGGTTTTTTCTAAGGCCAAAGTGAAGACCAGTTAGATCTAGGCCTTAAATCCTTTCTAGAAAACTGTAATACCCATTAACAACCAAGACCGACTCTGGTTTTTCAGAGCCCAAGGTTCTGAACAACTGTAGGGAAGGTTTAGCCACCTTTTACCTCAATGCCCCTCTGCAAGAGGCTTAGAAATTAATTTCTCTGCTTGCCGGTCCCTAAACAGAGGAACCAACCTCATAAGAACAAACAGCAATATTATTTTAACTCTAAAGGGCCTATTTACCAAAAAACGGAAATTAACATTTTGCACATATGAATTCATTAATTCGTATCATCTCAACAGAGATACACTACGGTCAGCCCCTGATTGACAGGTGGCTTGAGTAACTTATTCAAGGCCACACAGTGATCCACAGAAGAGACTAGACTTGGACCCAGAAGGTCTGTCATCAGGGTCCGTGTTTATAACATTGTGCTGGAAAATGACTTCCTAATTCTTCAGTCCTTTAGACTAAACAGTAGGGAGTAGCTAACTCTGCAGGTGCTGAGGAATAACGAGGAGAGCGAGCGCTTTGGTTTGCCATGTGCTGGGCGGCTGATAAAACACTTTCCTCCCGCACGCTCGCCCCTGAATTTGATGGGAGACTCCATGCGTGCAGTGACACCGTCACAAAAGCCAAAGTGCACGCGTTCTATCCACGAAGAACCCATGGGCTCAACCGTGAAGGTCCTTCTCTGCTTACAATGACCTGGCAGTTCCCTGGGGGAACCCTCCTCCCCTTTCTGTCCGCGTGGTTCAGCTGGGGCTCCATTCTGAGTTCCAGAGAGCAGGCAGGGACCCTGTCCTGGATGGTGGGAGCGATTCCATCTCTTGTCACAGTGCCTAGTCCAAGGCTGTGTGTGGCCCAAGTTGGTGTAACCAGACCTTCAGGGAGCTACTCAGAGAAGATGGCTTATTTCTTTTGGACTTGAATCCGGGAGGAGATAGGGCTGGGGTTGTCAGCAAGAAGTTTTCTTGCCACCAAGTAGAAGCTGGAAATAAAACCCACCCTGAAGAAAGTGGAGGTAGGAGTGAGAAAAAAATAAGCAGGGGTCTGATGGTATCATTTGAATCCCAGGACCAAATTGTGCCTGAAGCAGCAACCCTGGACTCTTCGGCTCTGTGAATCAGTAAATTCCCCCCCCCTTTTTTTTTTTTGCATAGGATGAGATGAATTGTGTTTCTGGGTCTTGCAAGGGATATAAACAAACCCCAGAAAATCATTAAAAGAGTTGCCAAAGTATGCTATACCTGTTTGGGAACAGAGCGAGAAAAATGGTGATCGAAGTTCTGCTCCATCTCCCCTGCATTTACCATAGAGGAGGGTGTGAATCCTAAAAGACCACAGGCGACGTAGTGGAAACATGCTGTGTTAGGATCTGGGTCTGCAATGTCCCTCAAAAGCTCCCGATTGTCACGTGTTGAAAGCATGTCCCCAGTACAGCAAGATGCAGACGGGGTGCATGGCTGGAGGAGGGGGGTCACTGGGGGTGACCATATATGTCCTTGGCAGCCCCCCTCCTTTCTCTTTCTCTGCTTCTAGCTGCCATGATGTGAAGATGGCATCCCTCCGCCATGTTCCCTGCTGCCATGGTGCCAGCCAACGAGGGACAGAACCTCTGAAACTGTGAACCCCAGTAAACCTTTCTTTAAGTTAGGCTTTTCAGGTGTTTGGGTCACAGCAAGGAGAAAAACTGACTGAAACGTCCTCTATATTGATAGTCGCAGCTAACTGTCTATACGTGCCATCAGTAAATGGAAAGAATTGTTTCTGTCAGGCATGGTGGCGCACGCTTCTAATCCCAGTACCTGGGAGGCTGAGACCAGAGGATCCGGGTTTGCGGCCAGCCTCAGCTACTTAGTGAGGCCCTCTGCAACTTAGTGAGACCCTGTTTCAAAATAAAGAATAAAAAATAGGGCTGGGGTATAGCTCAGAGGTAGAATGCCCCTGGGTTCAATCCTCAGTACTGCAAAATAAATAAATAAAAAATCTAAAAAAGAAGAATTGGTTCTTTGACTTTATGACCCAGTGATGCCACCCCCTGGTATTTATCCAAAAGAACTAACATGGGAATACGATAGTGATGTTTGCAGACCATGTTTACAGCAGCTCGATTCACAACAGCCAAGTCACAGAACCAGCTTAGGTATCTGTCAACAGATGAGTAGACAAAGAAAATGTGGATAGATATCCACAATGGAGTATTGCTCAGCCATAAAGAAGAACAAAATCATGTCATCTGCAGGAAAATGGATGGGACTTCATGTTGAGTGAAATAAGCCTGACTCAGAAGGTCAAGGGTCGTATGCTTTCTCTCATATGTGGAAGCTAGGGAGAATAAAGGAACACGAAAGGGACTTCAAGAAAATGGAAGGGGACACGGGGCACTGTGGCACACACCTGTCATCCTAGCACTTGGGAGGTTGATACAGAAGGATCTCGAGTTCGAGGCCAGCCTCAAACTCAGCAAGACCTGTTTCAAAATAAAACAAGACAAAAGGGCTAGGGATGTAGCTCAGTGGTATGTGCCCCTGGGTTCAACCCCCAGTAGAAAGGAAGAAAGAAAGAAAGAAAGAAAGAAAGAAAGAAAGAAAGAAAGAAAGAGAGAGAGAGAAAGAGAGAGAGAGAGAGAAGGAAGGAAGGAAGGAAGGAAGGAAGGAAGGAAGGAAGGAAGAGGGAGGGAAGAGAAAGAGGAAGGGAGGAAGAAAGGAAGAAAGAAAATAAATGAAAGGGAGACAAGTAAAGTGGAGAAAGTGGAGGGGAAGGAAGGGTGGGAAAGGGAAAGCACAGCGTGGGGAGGGGATGAAATTTACCAAACTATATTCTGCGCATGTACAACTATATCACAATGAGTCCCATGTTTATGTATAATTATAATGCACCAATACTTAAAAAAAAGGATTGGATCCTCTGTGAATCATTCATTGAACTGTATCAACTTTTTCAACTACAGACACACTGTACCCTGGACACCAGCTGACCAATGGCAATTAAGGGTGACAGACTGGATGGAGGATAGATGGTGCGTCTTCTCTACCTGAAGGTGACACGAGAGGGCTTGACACCCTGGCAGACAGCAGGTGGCCCGGCTCAATGGCAGAGGGGGGCTGTGTGCACCCGCCCAAGTACACTCACTACAGCAAAAATCTTTGCTTTGGGCCAGCTAACTTACTGTAAGAATTCTGGATTGAGATCATCCAACTGGAGAGTAAAGATTATCCAATTGTCCCTCCTCCCAACAATTCTATTTTGTGTATTTTTTTCAGATTTCATGGCCCCCAGGAAACCTTTAGCAATTCAGTCCCAGAGATGCATGGCTATCAGCCCACTGCCATCCCTGGGAAGTCTCTAAGTGCGAGGGACCAGCTGGCCAGGTAGAGCCTCGGGTGTTTGGAAGCTGCTAGAACTGGCAAAGTGCTGCCTGCTCACACCTGGGATCAAATTTGTGTTTGTCTTCCTGCTGATTGAGTTACTTGGCCACGTTTGTCCACTTCCCTGAAACCATCTTTTCTGGATGCGTTTAGAAACCTGAGTACCTGTGGTTAGCCTGCACCGGCTCCTATTTGTGGAGAAGCAGAGTTCATTTGTCTAGGGACTGAGAAAAATAGAGTGCCCAGAAGTCATGGCATGCTGCGGGAGTCTCTTGTCTCCTCTATTTCTTCCATTCTCTCCAGGAATCAGGATTCCTGCTGGAATGTTCTCGTTCCTTTTGGAGCACAGGGGCAAATCTTGCCAAATCTGTAGTGTTCTTAAATGATTCTCAATTCCCAGAAAACACTCAGGCATGGAGGGGATGAGAAATGCATTGCAAGCTTAAAGGGCAGGGGCAAAACAAATATTGACTGAGCTGTTGGTAAACAGACCCAGAGAAGACAAGTGAATTCAGCTTGTTCTCTCTTGCCTGTCAGACAGAACTTAATACTATCCTGTTTCTGTTCTTCCTCCCCCGGTGACCCACGTTAGAGCTGGCTGAATTTCTGTTTACAATGTGAGTCTCACAGGGAAGCCAGGCCCGGGCAAAGTGGGGGACGTTCCCTATCACAGTGATTCTAGACCCTAGCTACCAGATAGTCTCTTGAGGAGCCCAGGCCCCAGCCCAGCCTAATTAAATCAGAATCGCTCTGGGGTAGGACCTGGCCATCAGCATTTTAAACCTCCCCAGTTGATTGCAATGTACAGCCAAGGTTTAGAATCATGGCTCTTAAGCCATGCTCTATCCAATATGGTAGCCACGACGAGCCACGGGCGGCCACTGAACACTTGAAATAATGGTGAATCCAAATTGAGACGGGCTGTAAGTGGAAAACAGGCATCAGACTTCCAAGAATCAGTATGAAAAAGCAAATGCAAACCATCTTACTTATAATTCTAATATACCGACGACAAGTGAAACAATGTGGACCTGTCCTGAGCGAGCATACGTAGACGTGTAGGGGCAGGAAGATGTGGGAGGGGCTGGAGGGTAGATCAGAAATGAAGAGGAGTCCCTCAAGGAGAAGAAAGACTGAAAAGAGACTCATGTGTCTTCAGGCAACCCTGAAGACATCATCATTTCCATTTATAAGGAGAAAAAAAGTTCCAATCGTCCCCCTCGGCATGCCTACACCCACACCCACACCCACAGGGACACATAGGCTCGTCTGTTCCACTGCCATGAAGGTATGGCTCATCTCTCCACCAAGGAGAAAACAGCAAGGAAGGCCAAGTCCATGGGGTGGAATAATTGTTTCCAAACAAAAGTCCAAGTCCAACCTTGAAGCCTCTTTCTGTCCATTCTTCTCCAAGCATGGCCAAAACAGTAGCAAAAACAAAAAGAACAAAATATGTATTAACCTCCAAGTACAACAGCTTAAATGATAAAGGGCCTATCAGTAAAATGCAAGTCAGCAGAGCTTAAAGATCAACACTTTAAGGCCCATGGAGCCTAATCTCTGCAGAACAATAACTACACATAAGCCAGGCATGGTGGCGCATGCTTGTAATCCCAGTACTTGGGAGGCTGACACGGGAGGATCTGGGTTCATGGCCAACCTCAACTACTTAGTGAGGCCCTCCACAACTTAGTGAGACCGTGTTTCAAAATAAAGCATAAAAAATAGGGCTGGGGTGTAGATTGGAGGTAGAGTGCCCCTGGGTTCAATCCCCAGTACCAAAAAAAAAAATAACTACACATAACACTCTTATACCAGAGTAGGTGACCACTGTTTGCCAAGCCATGGTATGGGGGGTAGTCTGCTCCCCTGTGGTCCTGCCTGAACTCTGGACCTTGTCTGCTTGCTCTGTATCCCTGCTAAGCAGCTCCAGCAACTCTCATGTGTGATGCTTAATTTTATGTGTCAACTTGACTGGGCCACAGGGTGCCCAGATATTTGATCATGCATTCTGGGTGTTTGTTTCTGTGAGGGTGTTTTTGGATGTGGTTTACATTTTAACTGGTAAAAGCTGATGGCCCTCCCTAATCTGGGTGGGCCTCATCCAAGCAGATAAAGACCTGAATAGAAAAAAAGATTGGTACTCTTAGAGTAAGAAAAAAGTTCTCCAGTGGACTGCCTTTGGACTGGTACTACACCATCATCTCTCCCAGGTCTTGAGCTTGCTGGTCCACACTGTGAATTTGGACATGCCAGACTCTATACGTGAACCAATTTCATATAGTAAATCTCTTCCTATACACACACACACACACATGCTATTGTATCTCTTTCTCCAGGGAACCCTGACTGATAGGTCATGCTATCCCTACAGTCTAGCTGCAGCTTATCAGCTTATCTCCTAACATTAAGGATAGTCCCTACCCCACCCCACTCCACCCAGAGTACAGGCTGGACCCATGGCAGCTGCAGGGCCATATCCTCCTGCCTGGAGGGGTGGGTAACCCACTAGGAAGTGCAGGGAATGGGCCTGGACTAAGGAATCAGGAGATGGGAAGGAAGAAGCCATCAGATAAGTTGCTTGTGCTTTCTTTCAGCCCTCTGCCGCTTACAACAGAGAGTTTTGAGACTCAGAAGTTCTGTTCACTCTCTTTGACACATGACTGAGCATCAAGACTGATTTTTTTTTTTTTGAGACGTCATGGCCAACTTGAAGACATGCCTTGGCATAGTGGTGCACACCTGTGGTCCTGGTACACCTGTGAGGCTGAGACAGGAGGATTGCAGGTTCCAGGCCAGCCTCAGCAACTTGGTGAGATCCTCTGCAATTTAGTGAGACCCTGTTTCAAAATAAAATAGGACCTGGGTGTAGCTCAGAGGCAGAATGCCTCCAGTACCAAAAATAAATGATAGATGATAGATAGATAGACAGACAGACATATAGATAGATAGATAGATAGATAAAAATTTTAAGAAGCCATGCCTCAGATTTACTTTCTTGCCTCCCTGTGCCATTTATCTCTTTCCCCCTCACTTTGCTTCTCTGACAGCTACTCTAGCCTCCAGTGTGTAAATTTTGCCTTAGACTCTGTTTTCTTAAGGAAACCCAGCTGAACACACTCCAGCTTATTCTTTCAAAATTCATTTGCCCAACTGGGAAGTTGTTGATCTCTTGTTTGCTCGGGGTGCCCATTCACTGGACCAGGCGTGGATATCTGCTCCGGGGGTAGTCTGATACCCAGGCTGGTCTTTGACCTGTTGTTTGAGGATCCTCTCTGAACAGAGCTGAGCTGAGCTAAATATCTTCCCTCTCTCAATTAAAATTTAATAGAGATGTGTTAAAAGGGACGTAACTGCTGGGCAAAGAAATTATGGGCCAAAAGCAGGAGGTATGTGAGTATGCGTGTGCATGTGTATTTGTATGTGGGGGATTGATTGATTGGTTTATTGATTGATTGATTGATTTTAGGTCCAATTTCAGTGGTTCATGAGGCTGCAGATTCTCCTGCCCCTCCCTCTCTGTCCCTGCAATGGATGCCCCCTCATCACCTGACCTAGTCTCTGATCATCTGGAATATAATTCCTCTGTAAGTGACCAGCTTTTCCTATTTGAGGGTTCAGTGACATTTTATATATCTTTGTAACTCAAAAATCTTTCCGGGATATGTTGAGCTAGGGTTTTCTTTTCATTAAATTCACTGAAAATGTGGTAAGTTCTCTTGAGCCATATCCTCAGATCCGCACTCCCCCATCCCAGGTCACATATATTTTATTCTTAATTGCCAGTTTGCCTTTTGCTCCTGTTCAAATGGATCTGGCTGCTCCTTTGGGACACACGGCATCTCATGGTCCTCTCTGCCCTGCCAGCCACACTCTGTCACCTCTCCTATCTCTTTGAATCTCCCTCCTCTTGCTCTGCATCTGGGGAGAGTACATCCTTACATCCTCTTTCTTTCACATAACTATGTTTTTCTGTAACGCCAATTCTCTTTTTTATTATTATTATATTTTTTGGTGGTACTGGGGATTGAACCCAGGGGCATTCTACCTCCAAGCTACACCCCAGCCCTATTTTTTATTCTTTATTTTGAAACAGGGTCTCACTAAGTTGTGAAGGGCCTCACTCAGTAGCTGAGGCTGGCCTCGAACCTGCAATCCTCCGGTCTCAGCCTCCCAAGTCCTAGGATTACAAGCGTGCGCCACCACATCTGGCACCAATTCTCTTTTTAGTTTCTGTAGTGACTTTTTATTCCAGCACCATGACTTCAAAGCCCCTGGTTCATTTTCAATCAATTCATATTCTCTCTCTCTTTCTTACTCTCTCTCTCTCTTTCTTTCTCTCTCTCTCTGTCCATGTTCATTTTCACCTTGACTCATTTTCTTTGCAGCATATCCAGTTATTCCTTCATCTCTGCTTTGGTTAACTGTATTTGTCTCCCCCAAATTCATGTGTTGGAGCCCAACACCCCAGTGATAATATGAAGAAATGAGCATTTGGGGAAGGGATTAAGTCACCAGGGTACCACTCTTATAAATGAGATGAGTGCTCTTATAAGAGCGGTTTCAGAGAGTGAGTGTCCTTGGCTCTTTTGCCCTTTTCCTCCCTTCTGCCACATGAGCTTGTGACAAAGTGCTATGGATGGAGCAGAGAGCAAGCCCTTCACCAGCCATGGGATCTGCCAGCACCTTTCCAGCCTCTAGACCTATGGGAAATAAATCTCCATTATTTATAAATTACCCATTCTATGGTATGTTGTTATAGCAGCATGAACAGACTAATACAATCTCCATTTGATAAATACTATAAATTTCTGCTATTATTTCTGAGAAACCACCGCTGACTTCCTGGTTGGCTTTAGTGAGTCAGACGTTCTGCAATGTAGGTAGACTAATGACTTTTCTTAACCCAACTCCACTGGCTTTAAAAAGGGGAGAGTCTCCCCAGACATTGCTGTCTTAGTTTTCACTTTTTTCTTTTAAGCTTTCATCACTCAAGGCTTCTAGCAAATGTCCCAAAATGATTGCCCCAGAACATGATCCTGATCGCATCCCCCCTCCTCCTTTTAAAGCCCTTTTAGCCGGGTGTGGTGGTGCAGGCTTGTAATCCCAGTACTTGGGAGGCTGAGACTGGAGGATCCGGGTTCGTGGCCAGCCTCAGCTACTTAGTGAGGCCCTCAGCAACTTAGTAAGACCCTGTTTCAAAATAAAGAATAAGAAATAAGGCTGGGGTTGTAGCTCAGAGGTAGAATGCCCCTGGGTTCAATCCCCAGTACCACAAAAAAAGAAAAAAAATATAAAACCCTTTCCTGGCTCTGCTTTGCTTTTGAGACAAAATTTAAAAATCCTCAGAGCCTGCCACGCCTCTGATGATGTGGGTCCTGCCTACCTTGCAGCCTCACCCTCCTCCTTCCCCACCTGCCTGCCTCATTCTTACTCAATTCTCAGGACTCAGCCAGACGGTCTGAGGCAGACAAAGCCCGTTGTTCTCCGGCTCCACTCCTCCATAGGAGGAGAATCTCTATTATTCAGCACGTGGCTGTTGGCATAAAGATGAGGCTGTTTCAACAAGAGAGGTGAGATCATGTGATAAACTTCTGGTCAAAGAGGGGAAGACATGAGTACAACTTCTGGACAGGTCCTTAAAGGGAGGAAGTGGACTCTGCCCCTGCTTCCTCTGCCTCCATCCCACCATTTGGGGTATGGGAGAGGTGACCGGGCACCATCTTGGTCCATGAAGCTGGAGGTGGTACAATGGGATCCAGATGCATCGTAAGCCTCAGACAACCATGGCAGTATGATTCTTAATTCCAGGTGAGAGAGAAATAGACTTCTTTTTCATACTACTATGAATGTGGATTCTGTTACAACGAGCCAACCCATATTCCAAATACTACAGACTTGGTCCTGCAAGTGGAGTAGAACAGGTTATAAAAATGAAACGCAGGACAACGTCTGGGTGGAGCACTCAGACCACAGGCAACGAGGACACAGACATGAGGCTGCGGAGCTGGTGACCCCGTCATTAGGTCGAGCAATTCCCTGAGGGAGGTGGCCACTGGTTGTACCTTGGACGGCCATAGCGCCAGGGGAAAATGATAGGGGGAGTTCAGACTCTTGGCCTGTGTTGATTCCTGCTTTCTGCTTTTGCTAACTCCAATGAAGGGGATGACTATCCAGAGCTGGAAGGTGAGAAAGGCACCTTCGTCTGCCCCTGCATTCTAAACTGATGGGCAGGCCTGGGGTTTGAAAAAATGCTTCTATACCTCAACGCTGTTAAACGATGGTCATAAAGCAGAAGGCTTAACAAGGGATTAGACCAATGTCCTGCCCAACCAGGGCTGCTGGCAGGGTTGGTACAAAGAGGGTTGCCTCCCCACCCAAGCACCTTTGTGTCAAATGCCTCAAAGTTGCTGACATTACACATTTTGGGGTTTGTTCATTTGTGTGTTTGTTTTTGTACTGGGGATGGAATCCAGGGGCATTCTACCTCTCAACTATACCAGCCCTTTTTGTTTTTTTATTTTGAAACAGGGTCTTGCTCAGTTGCTGAGGCCAGACTCGAATTTATGATCCTCCTGTCTCAGCCTCTCAAGTAAGGGGATTACAGACATGTACCACCAGCACGCCCACTTCTTGCTGCCCTTAAGTTGAGAGAGCACAGACTGGCTGAACCAGAGGCCGAGGAAGGATTGGGGTCTTCATAAAGGCACACAGTTAGGGGACAGGCTCCAAGAACATGGGGGATATGTAGCATTCATAACTGCTGTCGTCTAACCATGGGAACACTCGGATGACTGTACCATGGTCTGACTGGTCACCTACTGTCACTGTCCTGGCTTTGATTTGGGCTCATGGAGTTTGCCACCTGCCTGGCTGAGAAGGGGCCACAACTGGAATCAAGAGGCCAGCAGTGAGAGGTCCACATGGTTAAATGATTGATGGAAATGTCTGGAACCCCAGATCTTTCTATGCGCATATTCAAAATCGCCTCACCTGGCATTGCTGTAGCCCCTTCGCCCTCGTTTTTTCTCCCCTGGTTTCTTTCCACCCTTCCTCCTGCAGGGCCAGCTTCCTGGGTATGTGACCAGTGCAGCTACGTGGGGTTCACACTCAGGAGAAAGCTAGGCAGGGCTGGGTACACGCGTCTCACATACCCGGTCACACAGCTACAGGCCCTGGGAGCCTGTGAGCGTCTCCCTCCTCCAGGAAGTACCTCTTTGCCCAGGGTCACATTACAAAATAGCAAATAAGCTGGCCATGGTGGTGCGCACCTGTACTTGGGAGGCTGAGACAGGAGGATCCCAAGTTTGAGACCAGCCTCGGTAATTTAGCAAGACTCTCGGCAACCTAGCGAGATCCTGTTTCAAAATTAAAAAAAAAAAGAAAAGAAAAGGACTGGGGGTGTAGCTCAGAGGTAGACTGCCCCTTGGTTCAATTCCCAGTGTCTCTCTCTCTCTCTCTCTCACACACACACACATACACACACACACACACACACACACACACACACACAAACACACACACACACAAAATAGCAAATGAAATTCACTATGACAAAGGTCCTCAAAAAAATTAAAAATCAAATTACAGTATGATTTAGCAATGTTTCTTCTGACTATCTACCCAAAAGAATTGAAATCAGGGTCTTGAAGAGATATCTGTACATCCCTGTTCGCAGCATATTCACACCATATACACAGTAGCCAAGAGGTAACAACAACGTGACCCAGCCATACAATGGAATATTATTCAGCCTTGAAAAGGAAGGAAATTTTGACACATGCTACAACATGGATGAACCCCGAGAAGATCATGCTAAACGACAAAGCCAGACACAAAGGGATAAATACTAAGTTATTCCACCTGTATGCGGTCCCTAGAGTAGTCAGATTAATAGACAGGAAGTAGAAGGGTGGGTGGCAGGAGCTGGGGGGAGGGGGCAGGCGGGAATGGGAAGCTGGTGTTTAATGGGGACAGAGTTTCAATTTGGGAAGATGGAAAGGGTTCTGGAATTGGCTGGTGGTTTCGACCCCACCACAATGTGAATGTATTTACACTGCTGGCCTGTACGCGTAAAAATGATCAAGGTGGGAGATTTTATGCTATGCATATTTTCCTAAAATTAAACATTTTAAACCCAACACAAAACACCATCGTGCGTTGAGAGGGACATCATAGAAGGGAGAAGCTTTTCCCCTCTTTGGAGCAGGGACCCTGCATCTTCATTTCACAGCGGCTCCTACGGTTTCTGCCGCTACCTTTGCCCTTGTGGACTAACATCCTAGCGTCTCTTCCGCCGTCATCCCCCTGCGGTGACTTTGCAAGCTTCAGGCCAGAGGTGACACGCGCTGATGTAAGAAATATGTGGCTGGCAAAGCATGTCCCCCTCAGAAGGGGCAGCGGGAACAGGGCAGGGTCCCCTGAGCCCCTCTTCTCTGCTTTCCCTGTGGAACCCTGGTTCTTGAACTGTGGGGTACACCAGCAGCCCAGGGGAACTTGCTGGAAAAGGCTGGTTTCCGGGCTCAGCACTGAGATCCTAACTTGTCATGTTCGAGCTGGAGGCTGCAGCCTGTGTTCTAACTAGTACCTGGGTCATTCTCCCGCTGGGTCCTGTAGCCGGGTTCAGGAAGCGCGTTCAGACGTCTGGAGAAGGAGAACAGGACAAGCTCCCCAGTTCTGCTGATTCCTGAACCTTGATGCACCCGCTTTACTTTGTTTTATATTTATTTATTTGCTTATTGATTGATTGATTGATTGATTCTGGGATTGAACCCAGGGGCATTCTACCTCTGAGCTACACCCCCAGCCCTATTTTATTTTTTTTGTTTGGAAACAGGGTCTTGCTAGGTTGCTAAGAGTCTTGCTATGTTGCTGAAGCTGTCCTCAACCTGCGATCCTCCCATCTCAGCCTCCCAAGTACTGGGATTATAAGCATGTGCCACCATGCAGGGAATCTTGTCTTTTTGAAAAGATCATTTTTAGGAGTGAGCTTGTTTTCATAACCAGGATGTGATCTCCCTTCCCCAGAGACCCGTGCAAAGCCCTTTCCTCCCTCCTCAAAGAGCCCGCTCCCAGGGCAGTCTGGCTGCTGGAACATCCCTGGAGAAGTGGCTGGGAAACCTGAGGCCTGGGTGGGAGCTATCTGTGGGGGATGGAGGAGGAAGGAGGCGGCTTTGGCAGGCTTCCCCGGGGCCACCATAGCTCCTGAGGGCCAGGAAGGTCAGGAAGCATCTTGGCCATCGGTCCTGGGCCTGTAGGCTTGCCCTGATGTTACAAAGGGTCTGAATTGCAAATTCCCAGGAGTTTGTCCACTTGTAGGCTGAGGCATTTGTAACAGGGCCTCGGTGACTTTTCCAACCGCTTCTCCCTTTCCTGGACTGCAGCGCTGCTGCTCCCCCGGAGCCCCTTGCAGGCCAAGGGGGCCTCTGCTCCCCACCTGCGGCATGAGGTAATGCAGGCGTGTGGCTGGGCGGAGGCCTGGTGCAGATGGCCAGGCAGGGCCCCCTCCTGGTCTCAGTTCGGGACAGAATGAAAACCCGACAACCTATCTGATGTAATTACACCAAAGAAAGGAAATTTGTCTTTTAAGAACAGGCGGGAGGCGGATGACTGAAGTCCCAAAGAATGCTGTGGCTGAACCTTTTTTTGTTGTTGTTGTTATTTGTTTTCTGGTACAATCTGCCTCTGTGACTGAGCTGGGTGCCGTGTTCCCTGCGACAAAGGCCTCTTTCTTGGGATACTTTAATAGCTCCAATACCGGGACAGCCCTGCCTCTCCCATGGGCCCGTGTCTGAAGGCGGCCATGGAGGAGGGGGAAGGCCGCTGCTTCTCAGCTATCTGGCCCAAACCGAACTGAGGGAGACTTAAGGAAAAAAATAAAGAACCCTGACTTTGACCTGCTGTAGAAATAAAAAAAAGGAGGAGGTGGGAAAAGCCAAATGCATTGGCATAGAGGAGAAACGGGGATTAAAAAGTGACCCCTGGGCTTTGCATCTGCCATGGGAGGAAGAGGAAAAAGCTAAGTGGGGCCAAAGAGCCAGAGAAGACCCAGATGCAGCATGGAGAGGGCTGAGGTATAAGTTTCTTACAGCCGCTATAACAAAGTACCACTAAACGGATGGCCTTAGGTAGCAGAGATTTATTCTCACCACAGTTCTGGGGGCCTGAAGTCCACAGTCAAGGTGTTGGCAGGGCCATACGCCCTCTGAAGGCCACAGGGGATCATTCCAACTTCTGGTGGCCTCTGGCAATCTGGGGCACTCCTTGGCTTTCAGATAACTCACTCCAATCTTGGCCATTGTTGTCACATGATCTCTGTCTCTGTCTCTCTCTCTCTCCCTCTCTCTCTTCCTGTCTTACTGTGTGTGTGTGTGTGTGTGTGTGTGTGTGTGTGTGTGTGTCACACTGGGGATGGAACCCAGGGGCATTCTATCTCTGAGCTACACCCCCAGCCCCATTTTACTTTTTATTTTGAAATAGGGTCTCACTAAGTTGCGGAAGGCCTCACTAAGTTGCTGAGGCTGGCTTCGAACCTTCAATCCTCCTCCTGTCTCAGCCTCCCAAGTACTGGGATTACAGGTATGAGCCACTATGCCCAGATTGGGGGGGATGTTTTTTTTCTTTTTTTGCCCATTGGTACTGGGGATTGAACCCAGGGTCTAAGCCACACCTCCACACCTTCTTTTTCTTCTTTCTTTCTCTTTCTTTCTCTCTCTCTCTTCTCTCCTTCCTTCCTTCCTTCCTTCCTTTCCGGTGCTGGGGATTGAACCCAAGGACATTCTACCTCTGAGTTACACCCCAGCCCTATTTTTTATTCTTTATTTTGAAACAGGGTCTCACTAAATTGCGGAGGGCCTCACTAAGTAGCTGAGGCTGGCCACAAACCTGCAATCCTCCGGTCTCAGCCTCCCAAGTACTGGGATTACAAGCGTGCACCACCATGCCTGGCTTCTTTTTCTTTTTAATTTTGAAAAAGGGTCTCACAAAGTTGCTAAGGATCTTGGTAAATTGCCGAGGCTGGCCTCAAACCTGTAAACCTCTTGTCTCAACTTCCCAAGTACTGGTATTATAGGAGTGCTCCGCTGTGCCCATCTTGGGGGACAGTTTTTAAGCATTTAGGGTCACAGCAGGAAGGGGACTTGGGAAGCAGAAGCACGCAGTGGTTAAAGGCAGGGGCTCTGGAGCCGGCTGCCTGGGCTGCCTGGGTTCCGACTCCACTGCTACCTTCATGCTGTGCTCCCGGGGCACATTCTGTAGCTGCAAAACAGGTGACAATTCCTTCTTCACGGGGGGGGGGGGGGGGCTCAAGCCTTAGGTAATGCATGTGAGCCGGTGCACACAGGGCCTCCACATGGAAGCTACTTGATAAATACCAGCTTCCCTGATGATCCCATGGTCCCCAGGGCCGGCAGAGGGGGCTGGTTCATGGGCTTCAGAATCGGACAGATGAATGTTAAATCCTGAACAGCCACTTGCTGGAAGAATGACCTCTGGGTTAAGTCCCCTCAGCTCCCGGAGGCCCCAAGGCCATATTTTCCATACCGGGCCAGTAGCAAGTACTAAGCGTTCATGTAAACAGCCCACCGGGGACACGTGTCCCTCTAAAGTGCCACACGGGCACTAATGCCCCTAAGCTGCCTTTCTGAGCCCAGCAAGCAAAATGCTTTACAGTGAAGACCCCCTCCTGGTGGAGCCAAGCCATGAACAGAGCTCCGTTAGTGGTGGCGGGTACTACGTTGGGGGTTGGCCCCTGGAGGACCACTGCCTGCACCCCAGAGTTGCTTGGGAGGATGGACAGGGCCGTGATGGGAAGGGGGAGAGAAAGAAAGCCTGTGTCGTCTCCAGTGCCTGGGAAAGCCACACAGAAATCACACCGCAGTTCCCAGAGAGCTTTGTGGGGCTGTCCCTCCCTCCCCCGGGGCCGCCTAGGGCTAACAGAGTGCACGTTGTGCAGGACTGGCTCCCGGTGCCAAGATGTCCAGCCCCTGTCGCCAGGGACTTGGGTGGGGGGGCTGGGGGCAGCGGTGGAGGAGGAAGGGGCCGCAGCATAAAGGGCCCCTTGTGCTGCTGACGGGAGAAGCCGCTGCTCAGCAGAGGGGGTGGCGCGGTGGCCTCCTTGTTCTGAGAGGGTGACTTATGCTGTTAGATCCGAGGGGCCCAGAAGCGAGTCCAGGGGACTGGGGAAGCAAGAAGCAACCTGGTTGTCTGGAGGGGCTGCCCGCTATCAGGTCATCTGTGCAGGACATCAACACCCGGTGCACAGCAGGGTCCTGGGGCCTCATGGAGAAGAGAAGAGAAGAGGAGACGGGGGCTCTGCAG
Organism: Glis glis; assembly: GCA_004027185.1. Taxonomy (NCBI): domain Eukaryota; kingdom Metazoa; phylum Chordata; class Mammalia; order Rodentia; family Gliridae; genus Glis; species Glis glis. The sequence continues at coordinate 8,216 of PVJS01007137.1, read as the reverse complement.
CCAGCGAGGGTGCAGGATGGAGAGAAACACGCTCGGCACAGCGTCCTCAGTGACCGGGCAGTTCCAGGGCAAGGGCCTAGCTGCATGTGACCTCCCTGCAGAGACGGGACAGTGAAATCTGCCTGGGAGGGCTGCAGGGAGAGACAGGAGGGGACGCCAAGGCCCGGCATCAGGCCCAAAGCTTAGAGAAACACGCGCAGAGAGGGATCTGGGGGGCCGAGCGGTCTGTGCACTCTGCAGACCCTGGAAGTCACTTCTGCACCAGCTCTCCTTCTGGATGGGTAGGGATGGGAGACAGCTCCTGCCCTGGGACCTGGGCTGGTGCAAGAATGGGCTGGCAGGGCCGGGCGTGGTGGCGCACGCTTGTAATCCCAGTACTTTGGGAGGCGGAGACCGGAGGATCCGGGTTCGCGGCCAGCCTCAGCTCTCTCGCTCTCTCTCTCTCTCGTTGTCTCTCTCTCTCTCTCTCTCTCTCTCTCTCTCTCTCTCTCCTTAGTGAGGCCCTCCGCAACTTCGTGAGACCCGGTTTCAAAATAAAGTATAAAAAATAGGGCCAGGGGCGTAGCGCGGAGGTAGAACGCCCCTGCATTCAATCCCCAGTACCGCAAAAAAAAAAAAAAAAAAAAAAGGGCTGGCATGGGAATGGGCTGGCCATTCATCTGTAGTGCCTGAAATGGGCAAGTCAGGGAACAAGAATAAAACCTATCTCGTAGGTAGCCCTACTGCATACATACTGTGAACTATCCCCGGGGCTCTTCCTACCTAAACTCAGTTAATTATTGGAACGACCCATTGCAGTAGCTACTGTTATTCTTACTGTACAGATTAGGAAACTGAGGCATGGAAGAAAAGCAACCCATCGTGTCATAGAGTCAGCTAATGAAGGAGCCAGGGAGTCTGGCTCCAGACCCATGATCTGAAACATACTGCTACACGCCCTGCCGCCCACCCCCAAAGGGTCCGCAATGATGGAGGCTGGAGAGCAAAACAAACCCACCCTCTCCCCTGGGATCTCTCTCGATGGCCAGAGATCTGGACACAAGCTTGGCCATTCCCTAGCCACAGGGCGGTGGACAGGGTTCCTTACAGTGCTCCAATTTGGGGGGTTTGTAAATTGGGGTTCCTCATGGGTCCTACCTCCCGTGTGACCACTCAATGAGAGAGGGACGGCAAAGGACAGCTCAGGAGTGAGCAGCCAGCAAGACGTTGGCGTCCACCTGTAGCCACCACGCTCATCACAATCGAGGCTTGAGGACCAAGACGCAGGGTGCCACCCCCAAGCAATGCAATCTCACGAGGATGCTTCTGTGTTTGAGACATGGAACCTTACAGGCTAAGATAGACTTGGCCTAATCATTGAGTTTTCTTTTCCTTTTTTTCTCCTTCTCCTTCGTCATCTTCTTCATACTGGGGATTGAACCAAGGGGCATTCTACCTCTGGGGTTTTTTTTTTTTTGCAATACTGGGGATTGGACCCAAGGGCATTTCATCTCTGAACTTCACCCCCAGCCCTTTTTTTTTATTCCTTATTTTGAAACAGGGTCTCACTAAGTTGCAGAGGGCCTCACTAAGTAACTGAGGATGACTGAGAACCTGTAATCCTCCTGTCTCAGCCTCCCAAGTACTGGGATTACAAGTGTGCACCACCACGCCTGGCGTCATTCTACCTCTGAACCCTATTTTTTTGTTGTTATTTTTTGAAACAGAGTCTCACTAAGTTGCCTAGGGCCTTACTAAATTGCTAAGGCTGGCATCAAACCTGCGATCCTCCCGTTTCAGCCTCCCAAGTACTGGGATTACAGGCATGCACCATCACACCCAGCTATCAGGTTCCTTTTTTTTTTTTTGGCATAGAAGGTGATTTTTTTAAAACTCTATTCCCTTCCTCTGAAAATTAAACACAAATTACCACAGGACCCCGCGATTCCACTCTAAGTATACATCCGAGAGAAATAAAGACAGATGTCCACCCCAAAACTTGGACAGCAGTGTCCCCAGCATCACAGGGTCCCCAGCGCATTGGGTTGGGAAGGGGTCCTGTGTGGCACCTCTTCCCTGACAATGGTCTCACAGGTCCATACACTGCACCCTGGGGGCCACCAGCCCTGTTTGTGAGCAGCCCCAGGAAGTGGGGGTGCTTGTACCCACCCCATGTATCATCACACACTATCTTCTGGGTGCTGTTGGATCAGTTTCCCGAGTTGCCCGTGTCACTGTTGCTTGGTTCCTCTCAGATCATCCCCAGCTCCTACAGGGGACAAACCGGCTTTTCATGTGTGTTGGTGTAGAAATGTACTCGCTGTAACTCAGATGTGCCCTAAAAATTAACCTTCCTTCCTCCGGCATTATCCTGTCATAGAGTCTCCATTTCTACCCACTAACCAAGGAAAAAAGAAGGTTAAGTCAAAGGAATTTAGTCTTTTCCAGTATCAAATTCCTTTCTGTGCTAGCCACTCTCTTCTTGGATAATACTTAAGAATTCAAGACTCAAGATCCCTCTTAGGGCTGTGACTTCCCTCTCACAAGAACACTCACCCCCTCCCTTCCTCCTCTCTCCTAGATGGCTTCCGCATACAGGGAAAGATGTAGGAAAGCAAAACACAGAGGAGAGCCACGAGTGGTGGCACACACTTGTAATCCCAGTACTTGGGAGGCTGAGACTGGAGGATCCGGGTTCGTGGCCAACCTCAGTTACTTAGTGAGGCCCTCTGCAACTTAGTGAGACCCTGTTTCAAAATAAAGAATAAAAAATAGGGCTGGGGGTGTAACTCGGAGGTAGAATGCCCCTGGGTTCAATCCCTGGTACCGCCAAAAACAAACAAACAAAAAAACCACAGAGGAAATTATTTAAAAATGATATCATATCCAGGTATGGTGGTGCATGCCTGTAATCCCAGTACTTGGAAGGCTGAGACAGGAGGATTGCAGGTTTGTGGACAGCCTTAACCACTTAGCGAGGCCCTTGGCAACTTAGTGAGATCCTGTTTAAAAAACAAAAAATAAAATAGGCTCAGAGGTAGAATGCCCCTTGGTTCAATCCCCAGCATGAATAAGAAGAAGAAGAAGGAGAAGGAGGAGAAGGAGGAGAAGGAGAAGGAGAAGGAGAAGGAGAAGGAGAAGGAAAAGGAACCTCATTGATTAGGCCAAGTCTATCTTAGCCTTTAAGATCCCATGACTCAAACACAGACGCAGAAAAATCTGCCAGGCACAGAGATAGAGTCAGACGAGGATTAATCAGTTTCTTATGGGCAATCTTGGGTAATATGTAATCTGCCATTCATCCATGTGTTACTGTCCGCCTGTTCAGTGCAGAGATTTATGAGCACCAGGCGACACGAAGGGCCTATTTTGCAGGCAAATGGCTATTAAGTTCCAGATTCTCATTGGCATCGGCTGGAGAGTTACCAGGTTTCCAGGTAAGGAGATTACATTTGTCTGCCCAGACCTGTGGTTATGGAGGACAAAGTCCCAGAGGGGTAGCTCTTGTCCCCTGTGAGGACTGCTCAGTCAAAGAAAAAACATGGGTGCATTGCCTATGGGGTGACAGCTGACAGAGGAACTGGACACACGTGACTGACAAAACATGGTCACTCTCTTTTATCTGTAAAATGCTGCTCTTGCTAGGAACTTAGAAAGTGCCACCATAAAAAGCCACAGGAAAGAGGATGGGGAAAGGAAGGAGTGGCGGAGGGATGTGAGCAATGTCTGGGTGTGGGCATGGGCTATGGAGCCGGATCCTGTAATGGTTTGGTTTATAATGTCCCCTGAGACCTCATGGAGAATAGGCAGCCATGTTGGAGGAGGGACTTGGTTGGGTCCCAAGGGGGTGTGGCCTTGAGGATTATAGAAGGTCCCTCCTCCCCTTGCTCTCTCTCTCTCTCTCTCTTGCTTTTAGTCCCCAAGGTGTGAGACTAGAGCATGGCTTTCTCCTTCTTTCTATTTTCTGCCACCATGCACTGAACTCTGCAGACCCAGCCTCACATGGACTGAACCTGTGAAATCCTCCCAAACTGTGAGCAAATAAATATTCTTTCTTGTAAGTTGTATGTGGTCAGGCTTATTGGTTCACAGCAGTGAGAATGCTTTCCAAGATTAGGGGTATAGCTGAGAGGCAGAATGCCCCTGGGTTCAATACCCCAGTACCACACACACAGACACACACACACAGACACACACGCGCACACACACACACACACACACACACACACACATCAAGAAGCAAAACCATCTTTGAAGACCACTTCTAGTCCATCAACCCTAGGATTTCGAGTGTATTTCCATAGCTGCAATGGCAGGAATAGTTGTCCAACATCATCTTTCTCCCAAAGGATAAACCCTGTGCTCAGTAAAACTCTGTAGGTTAAATGGATAGACAGATGGACAGAGGAATGAGTGACTTGGCCTCTTGCTACCAGAGACTGTTCGTGAGAAATGTTTAATTCTGGTTGGCTCTGCCCATGTGTCCATCAGAGCTTGCTGGTCCATTGTCTTCACTTCCCAAGACTGATGTAACAAATAACATCATTTTAACAGAAAGTCACTAGAAAAGTAAACGTGTCACCCCCTAAATGATGACAAAAACTGAATTGACGATTAGGTCCTCTGAAGTTAGGGATCGCCACACTTCTGTTTTTCTCCACGAGCATAGCTTCCTGCTCTGTAACCGGCCCATTCACACTTCCCCTCTCTGTGTAGGCTCACATAAAAGCTGTATTTCTATTCTCTGACACGAAGAATAAAGATAATGAATGTTTTCAGTGCTGAAGCTAATCAGGCGTGAACTATCGGGGTTGAAACAGCTGGACTATAAAGAAGCTATTTTAAAAAAAACATATAGCTGGGTGTGGTGGCGCACGCTTGTAATCCCAGTACTTTGGGAGGCAGAGACCGGAGGATCCGGGTTCGAGGCCAGCCTCAGCTTGCGCATGTGCGTGCGCACACGCTCTCTCTCTCTCTCTCTCTCTCTCTGTCTCTCCCTGTCTGTCTGTCTCTCTCTCTCTCTCTCTCTCTCTCCTTAGTGAGGCCCTCCGCAACTTCGTGAGACCCGGTCTCAAAATAAAGTATAAAAAAATAGGGCTGGGGGCGTAGCGCGGAGGTAGAATGCCCCTGCGTTCAATCCCCGGTACCACAAAAAAATAAAAAAATAAAAAAACATATAGAGCGCATTTATAAACTGGAGAATATAGAGAGATAAATGGTACCACTTCTGCAGGTACCACTGCCATATATACATCTTAATGTTCCTTTGGGCTATGTCGTCAGACTGCCACGTGGTGGCGCTGTCTGCCAGCCCGCGCTTTTAAATTCCACCCCAGGAACTGAACTGGGAAACAACAGGCAGGGTGGCTGCCAAGAGATGGTTCTAGAATTCAGACAGGTAGTGTGATAGGTCCAAGAGCGGGGCTTGTTCACATACAGTAAAACTGAGTGCATGATCTGCGATTGCAGGTAGAGAACACAGGAGAGGCGAGTGAGGGGGAGGGTGGGGGACATTGCTTTGCTGGAAAGGATGGGAACGACTGAATGAGATGTGCAAGTATTTCTTCTCCCAGGTGCCTCATGCTGGGGCCCCACTTCTCAGGCAAGAGACCACACTCCAGGGAAACAGGGCTGGGAGCTGTGAGTCCAATTCGCAGGGTAGGAAGAGGTCAAGAAGAGAAACCCAGAAAAAGGAAAGTTTTCCCTGGGATATCCCAGAAGTCTGGGAGACTTGGTCCAGCCCAGGCAGGTCTAGGGGTGCATGGATGCTCAGTGGGAGACAGCCATGGCAGCTTGTTTGATCAAAGATACTTATATGAACTATAATGTGACTATAATGTAAACATTACATGATTCTGGGCACTGTGAGGTCTGACTGTGAGGTCTGGCCCCAAGGTCATGCTGGAGGAGGACCAAGAACAAAGGAACAAGGCGAGATGCCCCCGACCATTGCCCTGCCCTGAGATGACCTGGCCACTAGCACACCACTAGCAGCTTACATGACTAATCCTGTACCTTCCCACTTCCTTGCCCCTAGCCTGTAAAGAGGCAGCTTCTGACTCTCGTGGGCTCTCTCCCTGGTCAGAAGTCTCCTTCCAGGTTTTATCCCTAAATAAAGCCTGTTCCCTGCTGTCGGGCTGTGTTTTCTTTGCCCCCACATACCCCAACAATTATAACTTGAACTATAATGTAAAAGTTATATTTTAGAGCCAGACACAGTGGCACATGCCTATCATCCCAGTATTTAGGAGACTGAGACAGGAGGATTGCATGTTTGAGACCGGCCTCAGCAACGTAGTGAGACCCTCACAACTTAGCGAGACCCTGTTTCAAAATTTAAAAAAAAGATTTAAAAAAGAGCTGGGGGTGTAGCTCAGAGGTGGAACCTCTGTGGGTTCAATCTCCAGTATCAATCAATCAATAAATAAAAGTTACATTTTAGCCCCCTGAGACCTCTCCCCACCACAACAAAGTCTCCTTATTAACTTCTCTGCATGTAACTTGCAATCATGTTTTCAAGAATCTACTGGAATAAAAGTAGGAGGGCTACCTGGGCAGATAGACACATGTATATAATATTTCTTCGCATACATACTCAGTAACGAGCTAATGTTGATTAATGACCAGGAAAATATGTCTCTTGCCAGTTCTGTTTCTAAATAAATGACTGCTCAGTTAACTAATGGCCACTGTCTTAAGTGATTGGTAATCGACCAACCAATGTATTCTATAAGCCAGGGAAACAGATTTATCTAATTTATGATCTTTACTCTTTGATCTGGGAGGCAGACATATACTTTAAAATCGGTTTTGATGCCTCTGCATTTAATTTAATGGGCTACATTAGCTCCAAATGCAGACTAATCAACCAGCCAGCCTTTACTAAGCGTCTGGGCTTGGGGTAGCATTAGCTGGCTGGGACACTCGGCCGGAAACACGTCCAGCCGTACCTCGGGGGTGTGCTTTGTGGGTTATCCACGGCACAGTGCAAAGTCTGTAGCCAGCCTCCTCTGCTAGGCACAGCTCCAGGATACCTGCTGTGCCTGTTGGTCAAGGTGTAATGCCTCTTCATTAAAGCTTAAACTAGGAAGTGCTATGTGGAGCAGAATGTTTAACCATAAATCAACCTTACTCTCCCTGCTGGTTTGAATTATGCCTGCCATTAAATGCCTCAGCCAAGCTGAGGGCATGGCTCCTCTCCAAAGAACATGTTCTTTGGAGGGCATTAATGATGCTAGAGAAAGAAAAACCGCTTAAACATTAAACTCCTTAAGGACGCCGGGCCCGAAGAATGTTTGTTGAAACGGGAAGAAATCGCTGTGGGACCAGATCAGAGAGAAAAAGGGCTGTGTTTCCCTTGGACTTTCGGCTGACTGAGCGTCTTCCTAATTCAGGGAACAGTGACTTCCCGGGGAACACCCTGACACAGGCTGACCCAGCAAGAAAGGCAGGTGGGCGGAGGGGAAGGGCGGGGAGGAAGGAATGGCTTGTGGCCAGTAGGGGGCAGCAGCTGCACACGGATCCCAGCTAGCAGCCTCCTGCCTTTCTGGGTCAGAGAAACTCAAGTGGGAACTGAAGACAGCAACTTCATGGGCTGTTTACTTTTGACTGTCACCTTCTCTCACGGTGACGATGGTACCACAGGTGAGAGGCAGAACTTCCTACTTCGAGATGTATCACAATTTTATTTACAGAAGCAGCTATTAGGCCATATTTGGCTCATGGACCTCAGTTTGCTGAGCCCTATATTAAAATGAGCAGAAACCTCCATTTGGCTCAATTAACTATGTCTGTATCCAGCTTCTCCTTGACTTATGATAAACCCATCCTAAGTGAAAAATATTCTAAGTCAAACATATCATAAATTGCCGGATGTGGTGGTGCACACACATCTGTAATCCCAGTACTTGGGAGGCTGAGACAGGAGGATTGCAGGTTCAAGACCAGCCTCAGTAACTTAGTGAGGCCCTCAGCAACTTAGTGAGACCCTGTTTAAAAAAAATAGGGCTGGGGGTGTTGCTCAGAGGTAGAATGCGCCTGGGTTTAATCCCCAGTAACACACACACACACACACACACACACACACACACACACACAGAGTAAGTCAGAGATGTACTTTCTCCACCTAACCTCCTGAGCATCCTGGCTTAGCGACACAGTGTACTGTCAGGCATGAGGTCTCCATTCATGGCTGACAAGGAGCTGTGGCTGCTACCACCATCCAGCATCGTGAGAGA
>PVJS01007136.1:0-57184 GCA_004027185.1 Glis glis | reverse complement strand
CTAGGAATAAACTTAACCAAAGAGGTAAAAGACCTCTACAATGAAAACTATAGAACACTGAAGAAAGAAATTGAAGAAGATCTTAGAAGATGGAAAGATCTTCCCTGCTCTTGGATAGGCAGAATAAATATTATCAAAATGGCCATCCTGCCAAAAATGATCTACAGAATCAATGCAATCCCTATCAAAATACCAACATAATATTTCACAGAGCTAGAAAAATCAGTCATTAATTTCATATGGAGAAACAAAAGACCCAGAATAGCCAAAGCAATTCTCAGCAATAAGAACCATGCAGGAGGCATCACAATTCCTAACTTCAAATTATACTACAGAGCTAGAGTAATAAAATCAGCGTGGTATTGGCACAAAAACAGACACATAGTCCAGTGGAATAGAATATACAGAAACAAGTCCACAAACTTATAGCCAATTGGTTTTTGACAAAGGTGCCAAACATATACGTTGGAGAAAGGACAGTCTTTTCAACAAATGGTGCTGGGAAAACTGGTTATCTGCCTGTAGAAAAATGGAGCTGAATCCTTACCTCTCACCCTATTTTTATACTTTTATTGGTGCATTATAGTCTCACAACATAATGAAGTTCATAGTGATAGTGGCATAAATGTACACAGCATGTGGTGGGCTTTCCCCTGGCCCCCTGCCAATATCCTTGCCATACAGGATATTGAGATTAACATTGGTAATTTCACATACGTACATAGTATCATTGGAAGTGATTCCTTTATCGATTCTGCCCCCCCCTTTCCCTTGACCACCTCCCTGGCTCCATTGGAGTTTCTCCTCCATTATCTGAAGTTCCTCTGGTATCCCAATTACTCCCTGGCTTCCACATATGAGAGAAAACATATGACCCTTCAATTTCTGTGACTGACTAATCTCAACATAATGTTCTCCAGGTCCATCCATTTTTCTGCAAATGACATAATTTTGTTCTTTATTGCTAAGTAGAATTCCACTGTGTGTACAGTCCATAATTTTGCAACCCATTCATCTGTTGATGGACACCTAGGTTAGCTTGCTAAGTTACTGCACACTGGTCTCAAACCTGATCCACCTGTGTCAGCCTCCCAAGTACTGGGCTACAGGGAGGTGCCACCATGCCTGGCTCCTCAACCTTAACTGTAAGGCCAAGCATCATACCTTACACATTCTGGTTTCTAAATAAGTAATTTGAAAAATAAAATAATATTTAAGATAAAGTACAATTGAATAGGGTACATTTTATAACACAATCTATAGTCAATGGAAATGTAGTTTCTAGAATATGTTTTTTATAAGATAATACTTTGAAGCAAAAAGTTATAGGTATCTGAATTTTTCAAAGTGAAATTTTTCAGGTATTACAAATACTGTCCAATAAAGGAAAAACCTGGTAAATAAAATGGTATTTCATTGGTATACATGAAAATTTATTAATTAGTTTATATCTATTAAACTTTGGTATCTATTATGCCAACTACTAATTTAGCTTGTAGATATAGAGCAATAACTAAAATTCCCAATCTAGTCGAATATATGCTTTAGACAATGAAAATAATTAACAAGAATGGCAAAATATTTGCACCCCACAAACACACACACACACCACACAAACACACACACACCACACAAACACACATATACACACACACCACATTGGGCAGCAATTTTAGGTACAAGAATTGTCAGTTGTCAAAGTCTTGATAGAAATGAGTTAAAAACAAACAACCAGTGGAATGTGTGTATGTGCTAAAAGCTGAGTCACCAAAAATCCCTTCCAGAATATTTGGTCAAGCAGGCCAGGTTTATTAACCTACTGCACACAGAAAAGGGGAGATTCAGAAGGGGTAGTGCCTCAGGAGGACAGGGCAGCAATGGTGACTGCAAATTCATGCACAAGCCTAGCTGGACTAGTAGAAGAACTTCCCAGCAAAGCCATGACCGAATTGCCCACACACAGAATCATTCGTTAAATTAATTGTTATTATTTTAAGTTTGGGGGTACTTATTATGCAGTATTATATAACAACTACAAATAAGGACTTGAAAAGTTTAGTTACTGATGATTAAAGGAATCACACTGCATTATAGACACAGCCATTTATTTAGCATTTATCTTTATCAATTTCATGATTTAGTATTCCATAATCTTATATAGCATACACGAAGCAATTGATCCAATGAGATTTCCATATCTTCAAATTTCTACAAATGTTCCACTTGCAATTCTTTGTTAGACCTTTGTTTCATATCATTTCGTAGTGTATCAGTCATTATGAAAGGTCATAATTAAACAAAAAGAATAAGCCAAAGTGAGGATAATCAAAATGAGGTATGTATAATTAAAAAGTTAAAAAAAAGAAAGTTTAATGTTCATAAACAATAATATTTAATATATGAATTCTGAATTCTTTATAAAATTGTCCTAGGCCTTCAAGAATATACCTAAGACATGTTGCTATAAAGAAATTATCACAAAATAGCAATTTAAGTTGGGTGTGGTGGCATATGCCTATAATCCTAATACTTAAGGGTCTGAGACAAGAGAATCAGAGAATCACAAGTTCAAGGCTAACCTCAGCAACCTAGAGAGACCCTCAGCAACATAGTGAGACCCTGTTTCAAAAACAAAAAAAAAATAAAAAAAGGGTTGGGTGTGTAGCTCAAAGGAAGAATGCCTCTGGATTCGATCCCCAGCACCAAAATAAATAAATGAATAAATAAATAAGTTATATTGATGTGGTTCCAAGACCGATATTAAGGAGAATGCAGACTTTCCATTTTTTTCCTTTTCTTTTGGTACTGGTGATTGAACCCAGAGGCATTCTACCTCCAAGCTACACCCCCCCACACACCTGATTTTATTTCTTATTTGGAAACAGGGTCTCACTGGATTGCTGAGAGCCTCACTAAGTTGCCAAGGCTGGCTTCGAACCTGCGATCCTCCTGTCACCTCCCAAGTACTGGGATTACAAGCATGCCCCATCATGCTTGGCTCCATTTTCATTTTATTTAAGTTTATGTGTTGTTACAGGATTCCTTTGAATAAATTATTCAAGTAAATTGTAAGGGTTCCAGTACTCAGGCAAGAAGATTAAGAAGGATATAACTTAATATAGAATTTATCTGGGTTTGTTTTTTGAAGTCAGGAAAGTATACATCTCTGGAAGGTAAGAATTTAAGCTAAATTTGCATAATAACTAGTATTTTGTTTATGTGGTATTTAAATAATATTCAAGAGTTACAATGAAATGTAGGCTACCATATTTGTCAATTCAATATATAGAAAAGTTTTTCCCTGATAATTAAATAGCAATGAGAAATTAAAATATGGCTAGAAAAGATAGGAAAAGCTGTTGAGATTTTGAAGATGATAATAAAATGAGCTAATTAAGGCACTACTTTTTTTCCTGTGGAAAGCAGGAATATGATAGATTCTGTTGAAGAAAAATAGAAGTGGGAAAACTAAGACAATGGGGGATTTTCCAGATGTCCTGTTCTAAATGATTTTTGTTAATTAAACACTTTCTTCTTCCCATTTTTTCTCTTATATTCTTCACAATTTTCTCCTCTTGGTCCTTCAAAATATTGTCCTGTTCTTTTACTAATATCTTTGAATCACTTGATGGGTTCAAAATACCCCATAAAATAATAAAAGAAAACTAAAAAAGAAGGTTAGTGAAAACAACTAAATCTATTTATTAAGCTTTTACTCAATGCTTTAAGAAAAAAAGGATTTTGAAAAACAATAAATGATAAATGTTTGAGGAGATAAATATATTTAACTTAATTTAAAACTGCACCATGTATACACATGTTGAACATCACATGACCCATTAATATGTACAAATTTTATGTTTTAGTATATCAGTTAAAATAAAAAATAAAATAAAGTTATATATTGGTCACTACATGGGTACCCGGCTTGATTTCTATCCTAGAGAAAATACTAACAAATTTGGGCAGCTGTAAAGAGGCATTTTATATGTTCTTCACTTTCACCCACCAACATTTTATTAAAGTACCAAAAAATGGAAGAGTCATTTGATGTTTTATTCATGGATTTCAAGGAATCAAATGCATAGTTGAAAGTAAAATGGAATAAAAGAATGTGGTTAGAAGTATATTTGGTGGTTTAGAAAAAGACTGGTAAATATAAAAGGAATAAAACTATATTAAGAAAATGTTTGAGCAATAGATAGGCAATATGATAAAGGCAAAATTGAGAGTAAAAGAGATAATTGGAATTTTAAATCCAGGCAGCTGCCTGAGTGACATGCAGGCCTTCTGTGCGTGATCCAATATGGCAAATTACTTGTAGGTTTTAATATAAGGCTTAGAAAAGTGCATTTAAAGAACCATATGCCTGGGGCTTCCTAGCAGAAATCAATGGAAATGCTTGAATATTTAGTAAAAGAGACAATTTCTTCTATGAACCCAGGGCTGCAAATATACTAATATTTTCCCACAAAAGAACCTTGTGCCCAGTTGTGGAGAAAGGAAAGTGGCAAAAGAACTTAGAGAGGAGGGAGGGGAGGGGTATGTTTGAATTCCTTTATTTTCTTGTCTTGAAATGGGGCCTTAACATTAGTAGCTAAAATTATATTTGTTAATTAAAGTCTATTTTATGTATACATTTTCTATTTCTAAAAAGTACTTCCTGCTTCTGATGAAAACGGCTAATTTTCTTGTTGGTTATTGTTGTTTCTTGTTGGTATTAGGGTGGTTAAAATGAACAAGTTACATGAATAATCAATATAATTAGATTATTAATAAAAGGATTACCAGGCTAATTGTATTGCCTAATGATTCATTCCTATGCTATCATATATTCCTTTTCTCTAAAGCTTTTACTCTCTCACCCATAAACTTAAGAACTTTTGAATGACTACCATATCTTTAGGGCCAGAATAGACTGTCTTTTATTCACTGCCTGCAAAATTTGGGAAGGGGGCTCCAAAATTATTTTACCATAGGACTCTGTGCCACAATGAACAGTTACATCTGAACTGTTTAATGAGGAATATATTATATGATATACTCTAGTGAATGAACAGAATGCTACAACAGGCAAGGGAATAGATTTAGGCTACCAGTGTAAAAGTGCATAAGGGTTAAGCATATATTTTTAAATTCCAAAATATATCAACATAAGGACCCTAATACATTAGTTATTATGAACACCCTAATATATTAGTGCTATTTTTCAGGTTGTTTTCATTTTACTTTAATTTAGTGAAAGTATTTTTGAGGTAATAAACAAGGAAGCTGAGAATTGGGATTTTAAAAATATATGCTTGACCCTTATGCAATTTTACACATGATTTTTGGGCATATTTTTGTGGGGTTTTCCCTTTAATCTTTCCTAGTAAATTCAATGATAAATGATTCACATGCTGACTATTAAGGATGTCATGTGGATATGCTAACCTTCTGCCTTTGAAAGACAGCAGAGAGGAACTTTTTACTACAGATTGTATGCACCCAAAAAATACAACCGTTCTGCCTAAGAAAAATGATCTCTATCCCTTGGTTGACAATAATACATGGAATTTATGGGTAAACAATCAGTAACAACTCAAAGTTTATATAACCCAAAGACATGTGATACATGTGATGCCAAGAAATACTATTGAAGAATGATGAAAATGAGGAAATGTGGCATGGGGACATTGTGAAACCTTATATTTTCTGATAAAACCGGAACATGCAAAATTTTTACAAACATTTTTACAAATTTAAAAATCATGCTGGAGCCAGGTGTGGTGGCTCACTCTTGTAATCCCAGTACTTGGGAGGCTGAGACAGGGGGATCGCAGGTTCATGGCCAGCCTCAGCCTTCCACAACTTAGTGAGACCCTGTTTCAAAATAAAGAATAAAAGCCGGGTGTGGTGGCGCATGCTTGTAATCCCAGTACTTGGGAGGCTGAGACCAGAGGATTTGGGTTTGCGGCCAGCCTCAGCTACTTAGTGAGGTCCTCCACAACTTAGTGAGACCCTGTTTCAAAAATAAAGAATAAAAAATAGGGCTGGGGGTGTAGCTCAGAGGTAGAATGCCCCTGGGTTCAATCCCCAGTACCACAGGAAAAAAAAATTCATGCCAGGTGTGGTGGCGCACATAGTTAAGATACTTTTTGGTTTGTAAATCTTTCTGTGTAAAAGTATACAGAAAGGTCAACCTAAATCTAAAAGAAATACTCAGAATCATATTTAGAACTGGACCCTTGATCAACTCTGCTATGTCAGGCTACTACCAATGTCATCCAGTTTTACTGGCCTAGGTTTTCAGAACAAAAACTAGTATAAACCCCATGTGATTCAGAGCATGGGATTTTACTCTCCATCTCATGTGGCACTCCAGTCCTACACTCGGAGATAGGCAAGTCTCTTAGTACCATGTTGGTCACGCCCTGTTTACATAGATGGGGGAGTGAAAGCAGTGATAATGAGCATGTATTTTTACTTCTACTACAGAAGGCTTCCAGCCTCTTTTGAAAATTGACTCACTCTACAATGGTAACAGCTTTGAATTATATCTTTCCTGCACGACTCCATCAGTCTCACAACGTATGCTTCTGCTCACATCTGGGTATGTGCTCTTTCAATCTACTTTGTTTAAAATTCTTCTCAAAGTCATATAACTTGAGGAATTTAAATGATAGCATTTCTACAGTGGGTGGGCACCTTGGGGGTGGGCTGATTATTATTTAAAGTGGCTTCATGAGAACTTTTCTACTAGTCTTGTTCTATTCACAATCAAATTCTTGCATGGGCTGGACTTAACAGACCATAATGCAGAAAGTGGTTTTATTTCTTTTTATCAGTGGCTTTATAAAAGATGCTGTCAAATCTCCCTGTCCTGCAGTTGCACACTCTTTCATGCAAGTCCCAGACCTTTTTTGATCACTTGTAGGGATTAAGGAACAATTCCTCTTTTATAGAATTTTAACTTTTTTTCTCTCATTCAATTTAATATATTTTTTCCTCTGCACACAAGATCAGGCAGGCCTGATCAACACTTGGCAGTTGACAGTATGGGAAGTGGCAGGAATATTAAAGAAAATGGCAAAGTTTTTTTTATAGCTGGTGTTATCTTACTTTAGCTTCTGAAATTTCTTTCTGTCAGAGTTTCATATGAGGCTGAGAAACACGCAGAACACTTTGGTTGGTATATGTAGATGAACTGTTTTCAATATTGCACTATGCTCCCAATGCACGATGGCTCAAGGTTTAGGATTCCCTCCTCAAATCCTGCATCTATTGGGACATCCTTCCAAAACTATTGTTAAGAGTCACCTCACCTGGGGTTTCAGAGCTCTTGGCCAGTTCCCTTTAGGCTGATTCCCTAACCCAACTCCTTATCATGTGTGTATACATGTGTAACCCAGCAAAATCTAGAAGTGCACATTGATCTAACATCTGAGACAAATTTTCACTGAAGCCAGGCATAGTGGAGCATGCTTGTAATCCCAGCATGAGGGAGGCTGAGACAGGAGGATTGCAGGTTTGTGACCAGTCTCAGCAATTTAGTGAGACCCTCTGCAACTTAGTAAGGCCTTCTGCAACTTAGTGAGATCCTGTTTCAAAATAAAAAATAAAAAGTGTTGGGGGTGTAGTTCAGAGGTAGAATGCCCCTCAGTTCAATCTCTAGTTCCACAAATTTTTTTTTCATAGAAGGGTAAAAAACACAAGTCCTTGTGATGTTCAAAGACCAAAAATACAAATACAATTAATGAATAGTTCTCAAGCCAGTTGATTCAAAATGGTAGTGGGAAAGGTGGGTGGAGGAAGGACAGTATGCAGGCAACTCCTTTCTAATATTTCTGTCCAATAATCCCCTCTTCAAATTGATCTCCTGTTTTCCTCTATATACCAACTGTGGAGGGAATGCATTAAATTTCCATTCCCATAGTCAAAAGATGTCTATTTGAAATTAGGAGAAACATGTCACCTCCTGTTTCCAGGTTTGCATTCTTATCAAAATTGAGGCACCAGGAAAATTTTATTAACATTCTGTTATATATTTAAGAATCATTTCTTAACCATTTAAATCAGGAAAAGGTGATTTGGTAAAAAAATGAGTTATTTCAAAAGCATTATATTGAGAGACTTATGATTGAATAAAAAGAGTGACATAGAGCTAAATCAAATGGAGGAATTATAGTTTAGAGGTTAATAGACTTGATTATTAAAAAGGACACCTGAATATTCAGAAATATATTTTATTTTAATGTTTTTGTTTGAAAAAATGCTTCATAAAGTAAAATGAGGATAACAAGATATTTCTAAATTTTAACAAATAAGTCATTTTGAATATTTGTGCACAATATTTAATATCAACATGATTCTGTACCAACTAGCATTTATTAAATTAAGTGCTTATATATATTATTCAAATATTTGATATTAATTAATCATCCTAGTGGTGTTTGAAAATTATACTAATCTGAAAACTTTGTGAAACAATGATTCCAATTAGAAAAACTTGTGTATGTTGGAAAGTAATGTGCTCTTTCAAAGACAGAAGAACTTCTACATTTAACAAGTGAAGCTGCATCAGATACTTTGCTTCTGATATCAGGTAATATTCACAGCTTGGTATTTTAGAAGTTATGCAAAATCAGTTCATCATGCTGTAAAAATTGTTCAGGAAAAATCTAAATACTTCATGTATTATGCCTTGTAAAACCACATCTTTGTAGCTATGGGCACTGGGCAATAAGAACTCCATTTCAGCCTCAAGTCTATATTATTCAATTTAGAGTGGAAAATATAAATTTTAATCAACAAATAGGTCAATATCAGAGGTGAAATAAGAAGAAACCCCAAAATACCTGAACTAGTGCATATCAAATGCAATTATAATAATAACAACAATTTAGAAGGAAATGCTCCTATAGAAAAAAAAAACTAAGATACCATTTAAATTCTGTTTAAATGTATATTTTACATAGGTGTTCCTTAAAATTTTATCATATATAAGATGAAAGAGTAAATAAATACTTGGAAGCATATAAGTAGAAATATATGTAAGTATTCCTAAAATGAAGTATTCCCAATATTAAGACAAACCAGGCCCAAATAGCTGATGGTTAGTTTTTATTTAATTTAATTTTATTGTAGCTATTAGATAACCTTACTAATTTTGAGGGAATAATTTTTAGATTAATTTTAGATAATGTTATAAATTTTATTATATATAAAGTATGTTTTAATAATTTTTACATAATATTATTAGAAAGGATAATGAAAAATTCTTATGTTCCCTGTTGGAGTTCCAGGAAATTTCTTTTAGGCTTAATATTCAAGCTCGGGAGGGAATAATATTCAAACATATTTTTAGTGACTCAGAAATGTTGAAAGGCTAATTTTGATTAATAATGGTGTTTTAAATATATTTTATAAGATAATTTCAACTCTTTTGGATTAAAAACAAGATATTTGCCTTCATGACATCAGAGCATTTTCCAAACTTTGTATTTTAGTTGTATCAATATATATCCTCACTCAGATTTGTTAAATCCTATCAAATTGGCAATTCCTTGACAATTGACAGCTAACAGGATTTTAATCACTTTAACTCCTCAAGGAATGTAGTTATTTCAAAAAATACTTTAGTCTGATATTTTCTTAATTGAAAATTAATCTGTTGATCATATATTTCTTTTATATATTCTTGGTAATATGCTAAACTGGAAAACAATGTGAATGATTCTCAGCATTCATCCAAATATCTTACTAAAGACAGGCTCAAGAAATTTGCTTTACTCTATAAACCTGGATTCTGACCTTACTTTAATTATAATTGATCTTCCCAAGTTTGGAGGTGAATGGCTTCTCAGTGCTATCCCAAGTGAGGCAAAGATAGGGGCATATAACAGAAAAGGGAAATAAGACAAATAGATATCTCATCCTATTGTTTTTAATAATTTCTTTTGCTTAATAAAACTCCAGTACCTGGAAAAATGACTGCCTGTATTCACTTAAAACATTATTTTGATCTATAGCAGAGGTCTTCCACTGAGGATGGAACAGGATTGTTGATCTGTGAGCTTTACCTAGAGCAGTGATTGCTATACTTTGTGATAGGATATCCTTCGAAGGAGCTGATGAAAAAGCCATTAGCAGGAAGGTGCAAAATGTAACAAATACATATATCCATGCAGGAACATGCTAGGCAACAACAAAAAAAAGGAACTATGGGTGCAGAGATACTAATGAATTTCAAAAACATGTTGAGCAAAAGACACCAGATTTAAAAAAAAAAAAACATACCATATGATTCTGCTTACATGGCACAGGCAAATTTGAGCTATAATGACAGAATAGAGATCAGTGGTGACCTGAAGCCAGAACATTGAGATAACTGCACAGAAATAAAGGAATCTTTGTAGGTCATGAAAATGTTCTATAAGTTGATCATGGTTGTAATTGCATAGGTACTTTATTTTAAAAACTGCTTTTAATGCCTATAATAAGGACCTCAATAAGTCCTTTTTTTTTTAAAAAGTCACTTACCCAAAATGGTACATTCAGAGTCACAGACCCCATAATTTCTTCTAGGTATTATCTCCAAAATATTTTTGATACAAGTATATGTATTAAAATAAAGTGAAAAGTACATAATGAAAAAAATTGAACTAGATTTTTGAAGGGCTACAGTAAAGTTAATATTTGCTCTTGAAAGAGAATGAGGAGGAATACATATTTTAAACAGAATCAAAATGTGCACAAAACTTGAGCATTAACTGCATCTCTAGACCCAAGTCCAAATAAAGATGTTTCTGGAATTAGTTCTAAAAAGTATTAACATAGCTTTTTAGTTCAAATTTTTTATTGGGTTATTTAGACATTTCTAAAAAAAAGAAATACAAATGGCCAATAAATATATGAAAAAATGTTCAACATCACTAGTAATCAAGGAAATGCAAATCAAATCTACATGTGTTAGTGAGCCCACATGGACACTGGTGGCTGTGTAGCTCTCAGAGACCAAGTCCAGCAAAGAAGAAGATAAATCTTTTCCATAGACCACCAAGTCAAACTTCCCAGTGAATGCCAATGGCTTCAGTTAAACTTGTGTGGACAGAGAAATGACAGGCCCTTCCTGTAGGGACTCGAGTGTCTACTGTGAATCTCCAGACCATTCAAAACATCAAATGAACTCCTGTGGCTGCAGCTGAACTCATTGGGATGGAAAAACTACAGATCCTTTCTGCAGGGACCCCAGCAACTATAACAGAGATGTCAAGACCAGGAGTTTACAAAGTATCCCAGGGGAAGCCTGCATGGCTGCAGGGACTTAATCGCAATGAACAAACAAATGGGGTCCGTGAGTTTACAAACCATTACTGTGGAGGTAGGGGTGGGGGCAACAGTTTGACACAGCAGAAACATGAATTAGCAGATGGTCTTTAGGGACACTCATGCAGGACCTAGGGCCTGCAGTTTACCCCACCCCTGTGGGGTATCCAGCGATCACCACAGGACTTCCACCAGTGGTGTCCTTGGGTGAAATAACTCAGCCAACCATGCCGCAGGCTTGGAAGGGTATAAACACTCACGCCAAGGTGAGATCAGCAAGGTCTCACAAGATCACAAGTGCTCAGAGTAGCAGCAGTGTCCTTGGGGCTAAATAACTCTACCACACAAGTCCCAGGCTCAGAATGGTACAATCTCTCACTGGCAGAGTTTGGACTCTGACCACAGGGAGGCCAGAGACCTACAAGGTTTCATGGGATCTCAGGTGGCAGAGCAGTAACAGTGCCTCTGGGGCAATTTGACTCATAAAGTCATTTTGCAGACTGGGAAAACAATACTCTCTCTGCCAGCAAAGTTTGTGACTGGTGATTATACATGCAGCAGCTGATAAGTTTCCATGTGATCACAACCAGTAGATTAGCAGTGTGTCCCTGGAGCATCAAAGTTCAGCCAGTCAGGCCACAAGTTTGGAATATCAAAATCTCTGGTCTTGCTGAGCTTGGGCCCAATGGACACAGAGGCCAGATTCCAGCACTCTACAGTTTCATATGTTCTCAACCAGAAAGGCAGCAGTAGTGTACATGGAGCATTAAATCCCATCCAGGAGTCCATAGGCTCTGAATGGAACATTACAGTCTCTGGCCCTGCTGATTTTGGGTCCAGAGAGCACAGGGCACCTGCAGCCAATCAGAGACTGCCACATGCCTGCACTAAGAATTATATCCTGTACAAGAGGTTCTGGGGGACTAACTCAAAAGTCTGAGTATACAGACAGATTAGTTGAGGCAAATATATACCCCCAGCATAGGCCTTATTATAAAGGGACAATAAATAGACATAGGACTCCCACACAAAAAGAAAGAGGACGACAAGACAACAGAGATACAAACATGAGAATTCTGTAAACACGAGAATTAAGACCCAAAAGAAAACAATACAGTCCCACAACTCAACAAGGGAGATCACCAATACTGAGCTGAAGAAAATGTCAGAAGGAGAATTTAGAAGTTAGATTTTCAATATGATCAAATGCCTTAGAAATGAAATCAGAGAAAATATACAGATGAAGGAAGAACAAATCATTAGAGGAATTGAGGTCCTTAAATAAGAACCAAAAAGAGACCCTGAGCAAAGTGAAGGAGGAAATAAAGACCGCAATACAAACCACTTCTGGCAGACTAGACCACATGGAAAATAGAGTCTCACTCATGGAGGACAGCATATGTGACCACATAGTCAACAGTATAGAGAAAACAATAAGACAACATGACAAGAATATTTAAGAAATATGGATAATATGAAATGATGTAATTTATAGATAATTGGCATTGATGAATGTCTAGAAGCACCATCCAAAGGCATCAGAAACCTCTTCAGACAATATCAGAGAATTTCCAAAACATAGAAAAAGATTTGGACATCCATGTACAGGAGACATTCACAACACCAACAAGACAGATCAAAGAAGTTCTCCATGCCACATAATAATCAAAATGACTAACAGAGGTCAAAGAAAGAATATATATATGAAATATTGGTGCATTGTAATCATACATCTTGATGCAGTTCAGGATGATAGAAGCATACATGCACATAGCACTCAATTAGCCTTCCCCCAGTTCCTACCCCACTCCCTCCCCCTCACCACTTTCCAATGCTCATTACAGTGATTGGCTTTGATAAGTTTGTATATGGACATCATGTCCATTGAGTGTTTCCCTCTTCATGTTTTCCTCCCTCTCCCCATCTCCCGCAGTTAGATCCTTTCCTTCACTCCACTAAGGTTTCTCCTTTGTCTGGAGTCCCTCCTGTATCCAGATTTCTCCCTAGCTTTGGCATATGAGGGAGAACATCCAACCTTTCACTTTTTGTGACTGACTAATCTCATTTAGCATAATATTCTCCAGTTCCATCCATTTCCCTGCAAATGACATAATTTTGTTCTTCTTTATGGCTGAGTAGAATTCCATTGTGCATATATCCCATAGTTTTGTAATCCATTCATCTGTTGATGTACATCTCAGCTGGTTCCATATGGCAATTATCAATTGTGTAGCTATAAACATAGATATCTAGAATATACAAAGAACTCAAGAAACTCACTGCCAAAAACTCACTGCCAAAAAATGGGCAAGTGAACTATATAGACACTACATAAAAGAAGAAATACAAATGGCCAATAATATTGGAAGACTTCAACACACCTTTCACACCACTATATTGATCTTCCAGACAAAAGATGAGTAAAGACTCTTCAGACCTAAAGAACACATGGATCTAGCAGACATATACAGAATATTCCAACCAATGACAGTTGAATACACATTCTTCTTAGCTACTCACAGAATCTGTTCCAAAATAGACCATATTCTGGGCCACAAAGCAAGCACCAGCTAATTTTTTAAACTGTAATATAATTTCTTGCATCTTTTTAGATCATTGTGTAATGAAAGTAGAAATCAACAACAGAAGACCAAAAAAAAT
The DNA here is from genome assembly GCA_004027185.1 of Glis glis. Lineage (NCBI taxonomy): Eukaryota > Metazoa > Chordata > Mammalia > Rodentia > Gliridae > Glis > Glis glis. The sequence goes on along the minus strand of PVJS01007136.1, from coordinate 43,216 downwards.
TACATAAATACATGGAGACTGAATGATATGCTTTTGAATGAGGACTATGAGGGTTGGATCATAATATAAATAAGGGGAGAAATAAAAATGTTCCTAGAATTAAATGAAAATAGAGACACAACATACCAAAATCCATGGGACACTTTTTTTTTGTGGTACCAGGGATTGGACCCAGGGGCATTCTACCTCCATGCTACACCCCTGGCCCTATTTTTTTCCTTTATTTTGAAACCGGGTCTCACAAAGTTGCAGAGGGCCTCACTAAGTAGAGAGAGAGAGAGAGAGAGAGAGAGAGACAGGAAGAGAGAGAGAGAGATAGAGCTGAGGCTGGCCACAAATCCGGATCCTCCAGTCTCCGCCTCCCAAAGTACTGGGATTACAAGCATGCACCACCACGCCAGGCTCCATGGGACACTTTGAATGTGGTTTTAAAGGAAAATTTATACCATGAGTACCCACATAAGAAAAACAGAAAGTAATCAAGTAAACCACCTAATGACATACCTCAAAGCCCTAGACAAAAAGGAACAGACTAATTCTAGATCCAGTAGAAGGCATGAAATAATTAAAATGAGAGCATAAATCAATGAAATAGAGAAAAAATACAAAAGATCAACAAAACAAAAAGCTGTTTTTTAGATGTAAACAAGATTGATAAACCATTAGCCAACTAAGCAAAAGAAAGAATCAACCCAAATTATTAAAATAAGAATTGTAAAAAGGATACATCATTAAGACAGTGGATAAATCCAGGGGAGAATCAGAAAATATTTTAAAAATTTATTCTCCAATAAACTTGAAAACAGAAGAAATCAACAGATTTCTAGACACATACAACCTACCTAAATTGAATCAAGAGGATATAGAAAATCTAAACCAACCAACAGCAAGCAAAGTGATAGAATAAGTGTATTGGACAGAGTTCTCTAGATTAACAGAATACTCAGAATGAGTATATTTGAAAAAAGGGATTTATCAGATGGGATTACAGTTTGAAGCAATGTAGTCCCAGGTGCTGACTGCATGTGGAGAGTCAGAGGAACCAGTAGCTGGTCGAACGATCTAAGAGTTGGAGTCTTAGGATCGGAGCAACCACTAATTCAGTCCCAGTCCAAGACGTGAAGATCAGGAAGCTCTTCGGAGAAACGATGGTGAAGTTTCAGTTCCAAGAGCTGGAGTCCGAGAAGATCAAGAAGCTCTTCAGAGAAAGGCGAAGCCGGCGGCCGACGATCTCAGGTGAGAGCAGATGCGTTTTCCTCAGAAAGAGTCGCACACACCCTACGCGGCTTCTCCCTCTTTATCTAAGTCCGCTCCTATCAGAATCCTGCTGCCTACATTCAGGGCAGGGCTTTCTGTTTAATCTGCTGTTACACTCCCAAAAACACATAATCTTGGGTGTGTCATGATCAGGTCAAGTTGACAACCTAGACTGACTATCACAATAAGCAATAAAAAGCCTTCCATAAAAGAAAATTCCAGGTCCAGATGGATTCCTAGCTGAATTCTACCAAACCTTTACATAAGAATTAAACCTAATTCTTCAGAAATTATTCTGTGGATTAGGAAGAGATGGGATTCTTCTAAACTCCTTCTATGAGGCCTATATCATCTTAATACCCAAACTGAATAAAGATACCTCAAAAAAAGAAGATTACAGACCAATATCCTTGATGAACACAGATGAAAAATTCTAAACAAAATACTAGCAATAAGCATTCAAAACCATATCAAGAAAATTGTACACTTTGATCAAGTAGTTTCATTCCAGAGATGCAAACCTTGTTCAACATATGCAAATCAGTACATGTAATTCACCATGTAAATAGAACTAAGGAACAAAATCACATAATCATTTCAGTAGACCTTGAAAAAGCATTCAACAAAATATAATACCTAATTCATGTTAAAAACACTGCAGAAAATAAGAACAGAAGCAATTTACCTCAACATGATACAGGCAATATACAATAAGCCCAAAGCCAACATCATATTGAATGGGGAAAAAACTGCAAGAATTCCCTTTAAAATCAGGAACAAGACAAAGATGTCTGCTGTCCCCACTCCTTTTTCAAAATAGTACTCAAGAATCTAGCCAGAGTAATAAGGCAAGAGAAAGAAATCAAAGGAATATAAATAGGAAAAGAAGAACTGAAATTATCTTAATTTGCAGATGACATGATCCTATACTTAGAAGACCCAAAAGACTTCTAAATCTAATTAACAAATTCAGCAAAGTATCAGGATACAAAATATATCTAGAAAAATCAATAGCTTTTCTACATGCCAACCATGAATTTACTGAAAAAGAAATCCAGAAAGCAATATCATTCACAATAACCTCAAAAACAATAAAATACCTAGGAAAAATTCTAAGGAAATTCTATAAGGAAATTATAGAATTCTAAGGTAATTCTATAATGAAAATTATAAAACACTAAAGAAAGAAATTGAAGAAGCTCTTAGAAGATGGAAAGATCTCCCATGCTCTTGGATAGGAAGAATAAATCTTATCACAATGCACATCATACCAAAAGTGATCTACTGATTCAATGCAATCCCTACTAAAATACTAATGGCTTTCTTCATAGGGCTAGAAAAATCATTTCTAAATTTCATATGGAAAAACAAGACCCAGAATAGCAAAAACAATTCTCAACAATAAAAACCATGCAGGAGGCATAACAATATCTGATTTCAAATTATCCTACTGAGCCATAGTAATAAAAACATAAAAAAAAGCATTAAACAGATACATAGAACAATGGAACAGAATAGAAGATACAGAAACGAATCCACACCCTGATAGCCAATTGAGTTTTGACAAAGGTGCCAAAAACATATGTTGGAGAAATGACAATCTTTTGAAAAAAATGGTGTTGAGAAAACTTGTTATCCATTTATAGAAAAGTGGAATTAAACCCCTGCCTTTCACCTTGCGCAAGAGTCAACTCAAGATGCATCAAAGATCTGGAAATTAAAGCAGAGACTTTGAAATTCCTAGAAGAGATCCAACACTTCCACATATAGGCACAGGTAGACACTTCCTCAATAAGACCCCCAAAGCGCAATACATTAAAATGAGGATTAATAAGTGGCATCACATTAAATTAAAATGTGTCTGTTAAAGGAAACCATTAGAAGTCTAAAGAGATAATCTACACAATGGGAAATATTTACCAGCTATTCCTCTGATAGAGGACTTATATCTAGCATATATAAAGTACTTAAAACTCTTAACCACACACACACACACACACACACTCACAAATAACAGTCAAGAAATGGGCAATTGAATGAAATGGACACTTCACCAAAGAAGATATACAAATGGCCAATAAATATATGAAAAATGTTCAACATCATTAGCAATCAGGGAGATGCAAATCAAAAATACATTTAGATTTCCTCTAACCCCAATCAGAATGGCAATCATCAAGAAGTCAAACAACAATAAATGTTGACGAGGATGAGGGGAAATAGGAACTCTTCTACATTGTTGGTGGGGTTGTGGATTAGCACAGCCAGTATGTAGATCAGTATGGAAATTCCTTAGAAATCTGGGAATAAATCCACCATATGATCTGGCTATACCACTCCTGGGTATCTTTCCAAAGGGACTAAAATATGAATATTATAGTAATACATGCATATCCATGTTAATTCATGTTAAAGCAGTACAATTCATAACAGCCAAATTATGATACCAACCTAGGTATCCATTAACAAATGAATGGATTACAAAATTACACAATAGAATTTTATTCAGTGATCAAGAAGAACAAAATTATGTCATTTGCAGGAAAATAGATGGACCTGGAGAACATTATGTTAAGTTAAATTAACCAGTCACAGAAAGTGAAGGGTCATATGTTTACTCTCATATGTGGAAGCTAGGGAGTTATTGAGATACACGAGGGACTTTAAATAATGGAGGAGAAACCCCAGTGAAGTGAGGATGGTGGTTTGGAGGAGGGTGGGGGGGAGAGGGAGAATTAATGACAGAAACACTTCCATTGACATTATGTATATTTGCGAAAACATCAGTGCCATTCAATTTCTTTTATGGGGAAGGGGGAGTGGGGAGGGAGCCGGGGAAAAGCTTACCAAGTTCTGTTCATGTATGTCACTATTACTATGATGTGAAGCTGTAATGTACTAATAATAGTATAAAAAAGATTTCATGATATTCCATCTAACTCCAGTTAGAATGGCAATCTTCAAAACACAAACAATAGTAGATGTCTGGAAATAGGAACCCTTACATATTGTTGGTGGGATTGCAAATTAATACAACCACTATGCAGATCAGTATGGAGGTTCCTGAAAGGGCTAGGACTGGACCCATCATATTACTCAGCTGTACCATTCCTCAGAATCTTTCCAAAAGAATTAAAATTAAAACCCTATATTGGTACAAACATATCCCTGTTTATAGCAGCACAATTTACAATAGCCAAATTATGAAACCAACCTAAATGTCCATCCACAGATGAATGGATAAGGAAAATGTGATATATATATATATATATATATATATATATTTATATGTGTGTGTGTGTGTGTGTGTGTGTGTGTGTATACATAAAATGAAATTTTACTCAGCCACAAGGAATGACATTATTCATTTTCAGGAAAATGGATGGAACTAGAGAATATCATGCTGTGAGATCAGCCAGTCTCATAAAGTTAAGGGTTGTATGTTTTCTGTCATATGTGGAAGCTAGAAAGAAAATAGAAATCAAAAGACTTCAAATAAACACGGAGACCAGCAGAATAGTGGCATGGGATTGGGGAGGGCGTAAAGGACATATATGCTATGTCCATATATGAAGGTATCCCTACCAGTCTCACTGACATGTATGGGGATGGGGGGAGTGGGATGGGATCCAGAGAGAAATATATCAAGTGCTGTGAACATATATGTTTGTCACTTTAAACATCACTATGATAAATAATTATAATGCACCAATAAAATTATATTTAAAAATTAGCATAACTTATAATGGGAAAATCCTTTACATATATTCTATTTTATATATTTCATATATTATATTTCAGGATTGATATTGCAATCAATCCTGAAAATTAGGCATGTTACATCAAGCATACATACACATGTCTATGATTAAATTAAATAAAAGCAGGGAGTAAACAAAAAGATTCTAGGGTAATTTGCCAGTACCTCTGTATTTCTCTGGAAGATGAACTCTAGCCCCCTATTGTTTAGGCAACCAAATGCTGCTAGTATAGAGAGTGAGCTTCAGGCAATAACACAGGTTTGCAGTAGGTCCTTAGGGAAATAAGAGAGGGATGATGGAAGAGTGAACAAACAAAGACAAATAGGAATGATCTGCAGAGTGCCAAGGGTAACAATGCTATAACTTTCAACCACGGATGTCATCAATCCATAGTTGTTTTCTCCCAAAGTACTCAATTGCCTAGGAAGTAAGATCTACAGCTGGATTGAGAAAGAGATGGGTGGTGGAAGGTCAGTGTATTCAATGGCTGACAAGATAATACTGTTTGTGGAATCAAAGCTACTGATCATGGTGTCCATGCTGAATAAGCAAGCAAGCAAGCCTAGGAGGTTGATAAACTAGGGATTACAGATGTTGCGAGGTAGTGTCCCAATCAAGACCAATCAGACCACCAGAGGTGTTAAATGAAAGTCTTTATTAGTGGCCAGTAAGACTACACAGGCATGAGAGCCAAGTGCAGTACTTGACTGCCCTCCAGCATTTTCTTATATAGGGTAAGATACAATACAAGCTCAGGGTGAAACTGAGGTTCCCATGGCAGGTTTCTATAGCAGGGGGCGGGAAGCCCCTATGGTTCCCATAGTATTCAGGTACGCCAAGAAAGCCAGGCATAACAAAAGTACAGAAGCAAGAATAGGTGGTTAGCAAGATAACAATGACACAATAAGTTACAATATGTTGTTACAGTCCATTAACTATCCTGCCAATGTCCTGGTTTAATTTTTCAAGGCCAACTTCCCTGTTTTAGGGCCAGGTTTGAGGTCATTCTGAGCAACAAGTATGGAGTCACTCTAGCTAACAGGTTACTCTGGATAACAAGCTCTAACTATGCATCATCACACAAGATGGGTCAAGGCACAATTGTCCTGAGGCAGGAAAGAAGTGAATGTGCAAGGACCCTGGAAGGGTAGAATGTTGTAGGCAAAGGTTGGAAGATTTATTATTTAAAATCTTAGAGGTACAGAGATGAGTTCTTTAAGAGATCTGGGCTTTATCATCTTCTAGGGCTGAAAGTGAGCCTCTGGCCACTTAATGTAATCAGAAACAGAACTGAGGAAGTGACCTACTTAGTACCTCACCAGACATATAACTGGAACTTGATAATAAAGAAAAATACTTACCTAGAAAATGTGCTTTATCAAGATTAACTCTAGCTGTCTTTCTTACAACATAAGGAAAGTAAGTTTGCTCCCAATTGGCTATTACTTCTTTGTGTTTAGATTTGCTTACTAAAGCCATATTCTGGTTCTGACACCTCAGTGAAAACTCCTAGTGAGTCTCATTCAGCATGGAAAGTGTGTTACTTTTAAAATTTGAAGAGAATCTGCTTATTTTTAGTACTGACCTACCCTCTCCAGGTATCTCTCATGATTACCAGAATTGACCACAGGCAGAATAAGAAAATATAGTGAAGGTTGGGAACACTTCTGAGGGCTCAGAAAACTTTATTTTTGAGTTATACCCATTACTATCCTCCAATAAAATGATATTATGGATGTAATTGTCTAGTTCAAAGGATTTTCACTTGAGTTATTTAAAAAGCACAGCATTAATGAAATTCACTGAGAGTGTCAAGTGCATTTGCATATTTGTAAAGCATGAGTAAGCATGTGTATGTTCTGTCATAACTATTTTGGACTTCAGGACTGGTCTGGCCATTACAGACTGGGATGTTCACATAGACTATATATAATAGGTGATCCTTGAGCAATAATTATAATGAATAAAAGAGATAAAGCCAAGTGACTGTGGCTTTTGAAGATGATTAATCTAGACTATTTCCTGAAAGTCAGAATAATCCTAAAGTTAGAATGTAAAAAAGTAAAGAGGCATGCATGAGGGAACGAGGTTACTTCTCTGAAGGGTCAAAGTCTAACACAGGATCCAGAAATGTGCATGTCAAATTCTAAAGCTAGAATGTAGTAAAGTAAAGAGGCACACATGAGGGAACGAGGTTACCTCTCTGAAGGGTCAGAGTCTAACATAGGATCCAGAAATGTGCATGTCCACAGAATCCAGGAAGAGCAAATTGTTTCTGAAGAAAGGGGGAGGGACTGGTTAACCACATTGGTGACAAATTGAAAAGCATGAAACTACCTAAATATGCAATCACTATTCTGCTTAACTAATTTTAATACATGGATAGGTGAATATTCCCAGATAATGTAATTGCTTAAGAGAATTTGAAATTAATATTTAAGTCAAATTTCTAAAGGCATAAATTTTGACACATAATTTAAAAGTTTTTACTAAAACTGTGTTAGCAAGAAAACTGCCTGCAGGCTGATACAGTCCAAGAGTGGTTCATGCTCTCTGGTCTGCAGGAAAGAGCACTCCTCAGCAATCTGAAGGCTCAAGTCTTCTGCATGCCTCTGGCCTGCTGTGTAATGTTGCCCAATAACTTCAAGACTCTCTGCTCCCATTTACTCCACAGAACAATGAAAGTGATATCTGGCATTTTATATCTAAGGATTGGTTTGCCAGCCAAATGAGATTATTTAAAATGGGACCTGAAAGGTTCAAAAACTCCTGAGAGATAATTTTACTTATAAGGAGATTTTCAAATCATGACAAAGATTTATCACTGACCAACACATAATAGGTTGTTTCTGCATTGTTACCTCTGTTTTCTGCCTGGAGAAATGTTTTATTGTCTTGATGAGAAGTTATTATCACTTTAAAGTGTGTATATCATGGGGTGGGTACAATTTATCACTTGATCAGACCCATAGGAAGTCAGTTGATGTGTTAATTTAACAAGCATCATTTATACTATAGAATTCAGAAGGGGGTGCCAGGACCCCTGAGACTGGGGACAATTTTGACATGACTAACTCCTTACTGTTTCTCTTCATTATGTGTTGTAATTAAACTGAATTTATAGAAACTATCTTAATGAAACATCCAAAGAGGTGTTCTCTACATGTGCATATATGTGTATGCATGCAAATATGTATCTTTTATTCAAATATATCCGAAGCCTTCTTGACCATTTTACTTCCAGATCCAAACAATTCCCCATTATCCCAAGAGAAAAATTACAGCTGTAAGCACACACACACACACACACACACACACACACACACACACATATGTATCATTAACCATTTTCATGAAAATAAAACATTTTAAAGTATATTGTGTTAGTTCAACTATGTCTTTTTACAATCAATTATTTAATGAAGCTAAATTATTTTCAAATTCTATTGATGTATGTGCTGCAGTTGCTTATTACTGTCTGTGACATATTTATTTTCCTGTACTGCAGCTTTGAGAAAGATTGTGGCTTTGGGAGGACAAATTATTTTTCATTTCTTAAAACTCTTTAATTGCATAACATCTTCCTGTGTTCTATTATTAACTACAGGAGAATTGTTTTAGAACATATTTTTGCTTTACCTTTGTCAAATTCTAAGAGGATTCCTTTTCTTTTTCTTTTTCTTTTTCTTTTACTTTTCTTTTTTCCTGGTGTGGACTTAGTTAGATTCTAGTTTAAAAGATACTGTGTGGACCACTATTTCTCCATGTGTCCAATGTAAAGTTTATATTTATTCCAGTTTATATACATTTGACTCATCTAGTATGCTTGGTTCTCTGTGGCTGGAGGAGTCAGAGAACTAACAACTCCATCTGTGTTTATCCCCTTCAATACCATTTCCCCAACATTTTTGTGATATTAAATCTTTGATAGGCTGTCTTCCTAGCAGTTCAATTTATTTTTTATTAGCAAATTCATAATTGAGGTCTGAAGGAGAAGGGTGGAAAGGTAATAATAATATCTATACCCCAAAGTTTAGTCATGATTAGACTAAACCAACCAGAGGGATACTTTTCTTTTATGTCAATCTATGACAAACTTATGACACAGATCTGACAATTAATTGTGTAAAGAAGTCTTCTGTGTAAGAAAAGTATTGGTATTTTTCACTCTAATAAAAAAATCACAGGAAGATATGGTTCTTATTTGCACTTATCACCTCTATTCCTGCAAGGTCACCATTTATGAGGATGGGATGTTTCACACTGCAGCTACTCTTAGGGTAGATATGGCCAAAACATTGAATAAAGAGGGGAGACCCTTCGAGGATGAAATAAGACCACTGTTTCAATCCTGGAATTGAATTTTGCAGAACTTAAGAAATAACTTGACTTTCTAGATAAGATATTGTTTATAAGTATTATAGAGAAAAGGAATCTTAAAAACAAGCTCAATCATAAAAATTATATAGAGCACTCATATTTGCACATTGCCTTTCTGTCTCCATTTCCTTAGAGTATGGGCATACAACTGAAATAATGAACTGTATGATTTGGGAGTAGATTTAGAAAAAATAGCATATATTTTCTTTCTTTGGGAATTAAGATTATCCCTTCCTTGTTAAGGATCTGCACCATACAGTATCTATAGCTCAGGTCTAAGAGTTCTGCACTGAAGTTCTGAAATTATGGTTCAGAGTACAGCTTGGTTGGCTGAACAGTGTTCTGCTTATGTTTTCTATTATCTGTCTATTTATTTATCCATCCATCCATCCATCTAATCTATCTACCGATGCCTTGGAGATATAGCAATTCCATATTTGGAGTATTCCTGTGTTTCCTAAATATAATCATAACCCCTGTGCTTGTTTACTAACAAGTGAGGTATAGCAATGATATAATTAGTAGATATGCACTTTCAGGAAGCAAATGAAAAATACTCCTAAGAATTCAGCCGTAATTTAAAAAATATTGTCTCCATTTTGTGATTCTGCTAAACAGGCCCCCAATTCCTCTCTAAAGAGAACTATCTACTGTGGCCCCCCTATTTAATTGCCTGAAAGTTTTAAGATAATTATGGAGTAGTCCTGAGAGTTTTATAGAGATGTTAATTTTTGACAGGACTATTGAATTTAGAGTCTCTGAATAGAAATAAAAAAATCATTTGTGCAGAATTATAGTGACAAAGAATGGAGGTGACTGAGATGGAAGGTGATCCTGTCAGGAGTTCACAGTCTACTATGGAAACTGTTAATGTCAAGATGGAATGTGGGCAGATGTCAAGTGGCAATAACTAAGAGATCAATCTCATTATAAGATAAACTTTCTTGTCTTTCACTATAAACTGTGTGAGCATATTAAGTGACAGAATTTATTCTGTAAAGTATTGCTAATAAAGATAGTATTTTGTTGGCATATTTCCATGCAAAAAGTTTAGTTGTTTTCACATTACACTATTCGAAAACAGCTGGTACTTATCTGAAAATGTCAATTATTTACTAAAAAATTTATCCAAAAATAATAAAGATAACAATACATTAAATTATTTAAATAACATGTATATCCCTGCTTAATATCAAAATTAAAAGCTAATTTAGTGAGCAATTAATTTAGTGAGTAAATAAATGTATTCCCTATTATCTAAAGTGATTTCTTTTCACATTCCAAATTTTCATTAGCATAGGGCTTTACTTTCTGATCTTTATTTTGGGTGAGGTTAGTCTGTATCTCTGAATGAAAGCATACGTACTATCAATGTCTTGGAATGCCGTAGGATACTCATCATGTCATAGTCTTCAGCTATATTTATGCCCTAGTTGAGAAACAAATGATTTTCCTGGAACTGATAGCTTTGGGATCTTAAGTTAATAGAAGCTTTCTGTCATGTTCTAAAATCCCCATCTAGAAATCCCAATCTCTTTATACTGAGATCATGAGACAAGTAGAATATGAATTGGGGTTTATATGTGACCATCTTTCCAGTGATAGGGAGAGCAAGCCTATCTGCTATCTATCTACCAAGACCTAGCGTTATAAGCATCATCTGAGCCCGTAAGCACTTCAAATAGTGTCTTTCACTGAGAAAACTTATGCTTTCCCCATGATTTTGGTTTGACTCTTTTTGTAAGAAAATCTTATTAAATACCATTGACTATTTGACTAAGTAAAAAATCTTTATCTCAGTTTGGTTCAAAATGTCTCCCTCTTATATTAAAGTAGGACAAGCTTTAATCAGTTTCTTCAAACATATAGAAACATAAAACACAAATAGAAGAGATTGCTGAGAATTTAGCTACCATGTCTACACAGATATTTGAAAGCTTAATATCTAGATCAATGAACATAAATTGATAAAGCTTTTATGTGGTGCTGAGCACTATTACTCATCAGTTTTTTCATTACAAATTTCAGATAATGATAGTTTGACTTTTGAAAGTATTAAGTAAAATTACATATGCAAAGCAGTGTCCATCCTGTCAAAGCTACAGTGAGCACTAAGCAAACATTACTTTTTATAGTCTCTATGCTTCCTTCTCCTTCCTTTTGTAAGATACTGCCATAAACTTTAGCAAAAGTATTGTGTTTATCACCTAATGTGCACGGTATAGAATCATGCCTGTCACGTGTACTTGGTTGAGCATCATTATCTTTACCCACCTTCTTCAGCAATATATATTTTCTGTGATTCCATTTACACTGTCAGTTTGGCAGGGATGCATCTTGGAATATGAAAGAGAAAGAAGACTGAGGAGCTGATGTTTATCCTTCTTCAAAACACAGTAAAAACTCTTATGAGTAGTGATGCTGTTGGGAGAAGACACCATAGCTCATATGATTATGTAGTCTGGTCTTCAAAGGTTTAAGGTGCTCTAAGCTATTGAGTACAAAAGGTCTAGGGTTTTTTACATAAGAGGTGTGTGTGAGTGTGTGTGTGTGTGTGTGGGTGTGTGTGTGTGTACGTTTGCGTGTCTTTGTGCTTGTGTGTCTTTAGGTAGTTGGAATGGAAAAATAATCTAGCCAACATTAATTTCCATATTGTAGTCATTGAGTCAGGGTAACACAAATCTGAAGGTAAACAATGAAGAAATTTATAACCTGGTATTAGATATGTTGTCTTGAAGTCTGTCTTTTATTTATTTAATTTTTTTTGCAGTACTGGGGATTGAACCCAGAGGCATTCTACTTCTAAGTTATGCCCCCAGCCCTATTTTGTTTTCTTTATTTTGAAACAGGGTCTCACAAAGTTGCAGAGGGCTTCACTAAGTAGCTGAGGCTGGCCGCGAACTTGTGATCCTCCTGTCTTAGCCTTCCAAGTACTGGGATTACAAGCGTGTGTCACCACGCCCAGCTTTGAACGTCTTGTTCTTAATTATTATTGTCTCTTTTACTACTTTACTGTGTTTTTTTTTTTGCTTTAACTTTCTTTTTTCCCTATCCTTTTATCCTCAGATTCTTAGTATTTACTTTTGCAAATTTATCTCTTCAATATTTGCTCTTTTTTCTCACATTTAATTCACTATAATTTTTTGTGCATTTGAATTTTTAAAGGAAAAAATAAAAAATCAAATTGTGGGGCCGGGCATGGTGGCACACGCTTGTAATTCCAGTATTTTGGGAGGCGGAGACCGGAGGATCCGGGTTTGCGGCCAGCCTCAGCTCTCTCTCTCTCTTCCTGTCTCTCTCTCTACTTAGTAAGGCCCTCTGCAACTTCGTGAGATCCGGTTTCAAAATAAAGTATAAAAAATAGGGCCGGGGGTGTAGTGCGGAGGTAGAATGCCCCTGGGTTCAATCCCCGGTACCACAAAAAAAAAAAAATCAAATTGTGTAAAGTAAAAATACATTGTACATTCTGGGACCCCACATCATTTATTTCTTTAACTTTAGTTTTATCTTTTTATTTATTTGTAGATTGTATAAAACAAATCATTAATTAATTGTTGGAATTCCATTGGATTTGGTATATTGGATTTCTGGAAAAGATACCAAAAACATCATCCACTTCTAATCTATTATGTGAGAGAAATAATGACTATATATTTTATTTTATAAACATGGAAAAACAATAGTTTGGTTGTATGTGTCTGTATGCACACATGTGTGTATTAAGTTGATAGAGAGATTTGTTCTAAGGCATGTCCTCATGTGATTGCATGATGCAGGGCAGGCTTCCAGACTGAGACACCCAGGGAAGGTTTAATGTTGCAATGTTCAGTACAGAGGATGTTTGGAGCCGGGCGTGGTGGCGCACGCTTGTAATCCCAGTACTTTGGGAGGCGGAGACCGGAGGATCCGGGTTCGTGGCCAGCCTCAGCTCTCTCGCTCTGTCTCTGTCTCTGTCTCTGTCTCTGTCTCTGTCTCTCCTTAGTGAGGCCCTCTGCAACTTCATGAGACCTGGTTTCAAAATAAAAGTATAAAAAATAGGGCCAGGGGGCGTAGCGCGGAGGTAGAACGCCCCTGTGCAAGGGGCAAGTAACGCAAAAAAACCAAAAAAACAAAGGATGTCTGGATGCAAAATTCCTTCTTGTTTAAGAAATGCCAATCTTTTTCTCTTAAGGCATTCAATGGATTACACAAAAGCCACTTACTTTGTGGCATATGATTTGCTTACTTAAAGGTGACTGATGTAAACACCAAACAAGTAATAAAATACCTTCACTGCATCATTCAGAATGGCTTTCAAGAAAGCATCTGGCCACCATAGCCGACATAGTTGACACATAAAACTGACTGCCTCTACCCTAGGTGAGGAGGCAAAATCTGGGGTGATCTTCAGTTTTCTACTTGGTATAGTGTAACCTAAGTAAGGTCCAGAGTTAATGATACTTAAACACTTTAATGTAAAAAAAAACACATTTTATGTTATATAACAATAACCTATTCAGGCCTCTTTACTCATTCGGGTTTTAGAAATTTTGGTCATGGTTCACAAGTATTGTCCATTTTCTTCTTATTATACTTCTAGTAATTGTTCATTTCATAGTTGTTCAGAGTCTGCAAATCAGAATTTTAAAGGTTTCTTCAGATTAACATTCATTTTTTGGTGGTACTGGGGATTGAACCCAGGAGTATCCTACCTCTGAGCTACACAGCTTATTTTATTTTTATTTTGAAACAGGGTCTCACTAGGTTGATGAGCTTCTCACTACTTACTGAGGCTGTCCATGAACCTGTGATCCTCCGGTCCCAGCCTCCCAAGTACTGGGATTACAAGCATGAGCCACCACACCAGAGGCACATTCTGATAATAATAAAAAAATATTAAAAGAAAACCAGAATGGAATAATTCTCTTGGACACTCAAAAAATTAGACCATTGTACATAAAAGTTCAACTTGGTAGGCTGAGTTATTTCACCCCACAGATACCAAGGCCGGCTGTCCTGTGGTGATCGCTGGAGACCCTTCAAGGGCGTGGTGAACTGTGACCCTAGGTCCCTCCCACCAGAAGGTCCCTAGGGGCTGTCTACTAATTCATGTTTCTGCTGTATCACATAGCCCCCAGCCCTACTTCTGTAGGGGTGATTTACAAACTCACAAACCCAGTGAGTCTGCTCATTGCCATGCAAGTCCCTGTGGCTGTGCAGGGTGGTCTCCCTCTGGTATGGCTTCTTAACTCATCATCTTGATGAGTGCTGCTCAGGTCATGAGGAGGCTCCCTGCAGGAGATGAGTTCAGCTGCAGCTGCAGGATCTACCTGGGCCTTCTGGTTAGTTGGGTCTTTGTCAAACATGGAGAGAAAAGTCAACTGCTTTTGATGATGGTCTGTAGTCACTGGCTTCACAAACTCCGCTGCTTCTTTGCTGGAGATGGTCTCTTGGAGCCCCGGTGCCAGCACATGCTGTTCTTCCCTTGTCAAGAAGCGGTCTTCCCGCTGGTTGAGTTTTGAGTCTCAGAGCACTTGAAAAACGCTGTCTCCCTTTATTCCACAATCTTTCTAAATAAGTTTTAAATGAGTCATGATTTTAGTTGAATTTACAGGTTGATATTAAAGAAAAGGGACAAAGCTAAAAGAGAAAGTATTGACTGATGATACTGGTCAATATTCAATTTTCAAATTACATAATAGTTGGCTTTTAGGAGATTCTACTTGATGGTAAGGAAAAAAGAAGAAATATAATTGGCCAATAAATATATAAAAATATTAAACATCACTAGCAATTAGAGAAATTCAAATCAAAACTACATTAAAATTCCAGCTAACTCCAGATAGAATGGCAATCATCAAGAATACTAACCATAACAAACATTAGTGAGTATGTGGGGAAATAGGAACTCTTATACAGTGTTGATGGGACTCAAGCTATAATAGCTGCTATGGAGATCAGTGTGGAGTTCCTCAGGAAACTGGGAATGGAACCACCATAGGATCCAGTTATATCACTCCTGGGTATATTTCCAAATGAATTGAAATCAAAATATAGTGACTCATACATATCCATGTTTATAACAGGACAATTCTCTATAGCCAAATTATGGAACCAACACAGGTGTCCATCAATGGATGAATAAATAAAGAAAATGTGGTATATGCATAAAATGAAATTTTACTTAGTCATAAAAAGGACAAAGTTATGTCAGTTGCAGGAAAATGGATGGAAACTAGAAAATAGTATGTTAAGTAATATGTCAGTCTCTGAAATCCAAGGGTTGTATGATTTCTTTCATATGTGGAAGCTAGAGTGAAAAGTAGGGAACATAAGGGGCTTTAAATAATATGGAGAAATCCAGGTGTGGTGGTGCACGCTTGTAATCCCAGTACTTGGGAGGCTGAGACAGGAGGATCACAAGTTCATGGCCAGCCTCAGCTACTTAGTGAGGCCCTCCACAACTTAGTGAGACCCTGTTTCAAAATAAAGAATAAAAAATAGGGCTGGGGGTATAGCTCAGAGATGGAATGCCCCTGGGTTCAATACCTAGTACTGCAATAAATAAATAAATAAATAAATAAGTGGAGAGAGAACTTTAGAGTAGTGGAAGTTGAAGAGGGAGTTTTGAGGAAGAAATAGTTCAAATAATACAGTGGGAATATGTGAAGTTGTTTCTATCAATTTCACTAACATCTGTGAGGAGGGGGTAGGAGCAAGCAGGGTGGGATATGGAGGGAAATACACCAAGAGCTGTGTGCATGTATATTTTCATCACATTTAACCTCACTATGATGCATACATAATTGCAATGCACTAATAAAATGTCTTAAAAATATCACACATATTATAAAAGAAATTTGTAAAGACTATTGAAAAGTTTACTTGCATGTTCCATTCCAATATCTTGTTATATAGATAGCAAGCAAATAACTAGAATTATACCTCTTTGACTCTTAGCTTTCACACTGGTAAAAATTAAATACTTATAAGTTAATTGAGATTAAATGGAAATGTGTATCTCCCTACATCAAAATACCTATCATTTTACATATTTTCAAGATTTTTATTTACAAATTTCATTTTTCTTCTTTAGTTCAGTGTTCTAATCTATTGTTCAGGTAAATAATTGAAATATTATGTTGATTATTCTACTTTTTTAAATACTTACACAAAGGGAACAAATAAAGAAGCTTTAGTGAAATAAATCTTTCCTAAAAACTATATTCCACATCTCTTTCAGGACAGAGTTGGCAGAGTTTTGCTCAGTGAATGAGGCTTTATGTTTTGTTTTAAGAATGATAAGATATACCACTATTCAGAACATTTTATTTTCTCTTATTTAACTATAATGTAAACATGCTATTTATCATTTAAATAAAATATTCAGATATTGACAATAATGATAACTTCCTAGATAATTCCAAGCATTAAATACTATCACTCATATATAAATTTTATTTTAAATTTGGTAGATTAAATAAGAAATACTGTCTTCAAATTTCTTTACCTATTTTTAAAAATTCAAATTCTTAGCTTGTCATGGTGGTGCCTGATTGTAGTCCCAGTACTTGGGAGGCTGAGATAGGAGGATTGCAGGTTCAAAGCCAGGCACAGCACTTTAGTGAGACTCTCAGCAACTTAATGAGACCCTATTTCCAAATAAAAAGTAAAATAGGTCTGAAGGTGTAACTTGGAGATAGAATGTCCCCGGTTCCATCCTCAGCACCACACACACAAAAATATCAAACACTTTAATCTTAAGAATTTAGGGGTATCAAAGCACAAGGAAAAACAAAAGACAGAAAAATTGAACATTAGAGCAATGCCATTAATCAACCAGTAATTAACCTGCAATTAAAAGCTGTCAAAAACCAAACAGATGAGCAAGCAAAAACATAAACACCTCATGGACCAGAACTCTTTAATGGCAAAATATCTCAAATCTCTAAGAAAAAAATTATGCACATACAGACTCTTCTGTTTTCTGAAATAATCACAGGTTACATATTCATGCTACCATCATAACCATAGTCTTATCAATCAAAAAGGCATTTCAATAAAAGTTCATGCACATAAAAATTTTTAACTAAACATAAGCATATCAAGTTATGCAGTACATTAAAAGGATAACACCTCAAGCATAGTGTGAACTCATGGAATTACTCATGGAAGTTTATCTCAAAATTAAAAAAATGATATATATATATTTATATAAAATAATTGAGAAAATCATAGATTTTTTTGCATGTGTGGCACAGGCGATCAAACCCAGGGGCATTCTTCCGCTGAGCTATACCCCTACCATCCTTTCACTTTGTATTTTGAAGTAGGGTCTTGCCAAGTTAGAGCACTCTGGCCTCCAATCTGTGATCCTCCTTTTACAGCCTCTAAAGTACAGGGATTACAGTGTGTGCCACAACACTCAGCTTCATAGATCTTAATGGAGGCTGAAAAAGAACTTAACAAAACTCAACACCTGTTCATGGTTAAAAAAAATCAGTAAATATGGGCTGTAAAAAACTTCCTTAATTGAAAAAAGATATCTTCAATAACCTGCAGCTAATGTCATATTTAATGGTGAAAGACAAAATGCTTTCTCTCCATTAGAGAAAAATGCATTTATGTTTACTGTCATTGGTGTCTTAGAAAATGTAATATACCATAAAAATAATTAAAAGTACAAATATGGAGAAATAGAATGAAGTGTCATTATTTGCCTGAGAAACAATTGTGAATTTTGAAATTTCTAATTAATATACAACAGTATCTGATATATATAAATGCTGCAAATATTCAGGACAAAAGGTCAATGTACATAAACCAATTGTATTTCTATACTAACAGAATGTTAGAAAATAAAATGAAAAGAACACCATTAATACCATCCACACCCAGAAATCAGTTTAACAAAAGACATATCAGATCTCTTCACTGAAAATAACAAAATATTGCTGGTAAATACTAAAGATATGATACTATCTCTTATAAATAAGTGACAAAATATACCACACTCATATGTTGGGAGAGTGTTTTAGTCCATTACTGTTGTTACAGTAAAATACCACAATGACTTAAACAATAAACAATTATAACTTAGTTTTTGAAGCTGAGAAGACCAAGATCAAGTTGCTGGCAAATTTGTTGTCTGGTGAGGGTTCTCTTTATGGTTTGCAAAAGGCCACCATCTTTCTGTATCCTCACATGGCAGAGAGAGAGAGAGAGAGAGAGAGAACTTAGCATCTTCTTCTTACTTAAAAGAACACTAATCCCATCTAGGAGGCTTCGCCCCTTTGATGTTACCTAAACTTTATCTGCCAGAGGCCTCATTGCCAATGGCATAAAGGGTTATCACTGCAAAATATGAATTTTGGGGACATACAGTCCTTAACAAAAGCTAAACATTATAAAACATAAATTATCCTTATATTGTCCTATAGATATAAGGTAACATCAATAAATTCCTAGTAGGTCTTTTTTAGAAATTGTTCATCTGATGATAAAATTTGCATAGAAATATGAAGTACTTAGAATAACAAGATGATTTTGTAAAAGATGATCCCTCCAATCAGGGGCAGATGAGGATTTACTGAGCAAAGATGATGCCATGGAACAGGGCTAACTTGCGAGAACTGCTCTTGTGAACATATTGTAGGATTAGATAAGTCCATGATGCTAAAGATTTACTCTCAAATCATTGAGTCTGCATAAAGAACAGTACAAAATGACAGAAAGGTATACATATACATATTCATGGAATACAACTTTGCACTTTTCATTAGATAAAAAATGTAGTCTTTCCTTTGACTATAAAAATATTCTTCTCAGTTTACATGCATTTTTAATATTTAATATTTATGGCATTTAGTTGAACAAAATATTCTGACTTTCCTTTCATCTTCTAGTCTCACCAAGTGAGTAGTGAACCAGGAAAGTAATTTCCTGTCATTACTTTTTAAACTTTGTTTATTTGATACGATTTTGACCAGAATGACCCATTTAAGACTGTAGTCTACCATGTGAAAAATTGTAAATAATATATATAACCAGCATATAAATAATTGTATGATGACTCATCTAATCTAAAATAGACTTAAACTGGGCATGGTGGTGCATGCTTGAAATCCCAGTACTTGGGAGGCTGAGGTGGGAAGATCACAGGTTCATGGCCAGCCTCAGCTACTTAGTGAGGCCCTCCACAATTTAGTGAGACCCTGTTTCAAAATAAGAAGTAAAATAGGGCTGGGGGTGTAGCTCAAAGGTAGAATGCCCCTGGGTTCAATCCCCAGCACACAAAAACAAAACTAAATAAAAAATAAAGTAGACTGACTGTAAAATGTTAAACTCAAATACAGTCCTCTGCTTAAACCAATTTTAAGTCCTATTTAATGATTTTTCAACTATGGAGTTTGGCTTCTGGGTTCATCAATATAGCTTCAATTGACATTTAGGTTAAAATCATAAAATATTGTAGCATTTATTGAATTAAAAATATTAATTTCTCTGCTTTTTAAAAATATTTTCTTTTATTTTGTGTAGAAGATATTAACATAACAATTCTGATTTTACGCATGTACAATAGCTTATTTGATCACAGAGTAAAAAATCTATAAGCTCAGTTTATTTAAAGTTGGTCAAAAATTGTAATAATTTCGTTTCAGTTTTCAATGGTTTCACAAAACTAGGAAGAAATGCTGTCAGTCATATATTTCAAGCTTTCCATCCTTTGGAATAAGCTTGTGTTTCTACTTTGGTACGTTCCTACTGAATATTAAGAGTGAGCTTAGATTTAAAAAAAATTTAAGATGAATTATTCTGCTTGAACAGGCCAAGCTGTTCTAAATAGCTTGGTGCTGACAGTGCTTAACTAAAGTCAACAAAGAGAAGATAAGGCTTACTGGTACTGTTTGTTGAAATATTAATACCAATTCCAGCTGTAAAAATGATAAATACTTTAATAAAGATAGCTTGTTCCTCACCAAAGTTTGCAGTACTCTTTATTCTATCCATGTAAGAATATTCCCAGCAGACAGATTTAATCTCACAAAAGATATGAGTTACTAAAATGTGGCTATCTTACAAATATTCTCAAAGCTTTTAAAATAAACAGCTAAAGCATTTTAGCTATATTTTACATCTTTAAAATCCCACGTATATTTTCCTAATTAGTTCTTTTTTAAAGGAACACATTCATTTTGTTTAATATACTACTTTAAATCTGTAACTACAAGATGTTTATTTGTACAAAAACTTATGCATTATTATTATTTTTGTTTTGATTTTTGTTTCTCTTTTGTGTGTCTCTTTTATTTGTTATTATGGCTTTTTTTTATTAAAACACATTCAAATCAACTTCATGAAGTCAGGCAGCACCATTAATTATGGATTATGGTTAAATTGTTGAACTTAGATGGTAGAAACATTAGGTGCTAATTTGTTGGCAGTGATGCTCTGTGCCATGTGTGGTGTATATGCTGATTATAAAAGCATTATTTGGGGCCAATACCAATTCACTTTCATGAGCTTTTTAAGTGACATGGCATATCAAATCTGCCAAGCATAGGGCCATCTGGAAAAAGTACCAGGAAAGAATCTGATGTTGAGGGAAAAGAATGTAGGTGAATATATTAAGTGAACAAAAGATAATACATAGATTCACATACAAGGAAACATGGCAATTTTGTACATGAGTGTGTGTGTATATATATATATATATATATTATTTGCATACACAATTATGCATATATATATACATATATAAATATATGTCATTATCTGAATCATTATTCTAATAAATGGATAATTTTCTAATGTATGTTTTTATATGTAAGATAAATACTCTTTATTTTACTTGTAGGTTAATGTAAATATTACTATAATAAATATTCTGTGAAAATATAGCTGAATATTTTAAAATATTTTCTTTGTAGATATTATTCAGTAACATATTGAGCATGTACTGTATGCCAATCATTTTTTTCTTTTTTGGCACTGAGAATGTCATAGCAACCAACATAAAAGAACCTGGAAAGTAACAGAGCCAGAAAAGCAAAGACCTTACAGAGCTGAAGGAGTCAAAAGGGGACACAGGCAAATCAAGGCTGGGAGCATGGAGACTGAGAATATTACAACCCAAACCACATTATCTTCATTTTAGGAGACTTTAAATAGTTTTAAAAGGTGTGTGTAATGTACCTATTTGTTATTTGAGAAAAAGTCACTCTCTGTAATATGACAAATGCATCAGAAGTAATAGAGGAAGAATTGTTTGTTTGTATTTTTATAGATATATCAATTCAGAGTTTCAGATGTGTTGTGTGGAATTGTCATTTCCCCACCACTGAGCTAATACTTTAATATTTTGTACAATCTTCTTTTTCATTTTTTAGCAATTTCATAGAGAAAATGATATGTTACTTTCCCATTAGTAATCAGATAATCATTCTGAAATATTGTAGTGATCCTTGGTAACTCCAGTTCTTGAGAGCGACATGTGACTTTGCCCATGGCATTTGTGTGTATCCAGGATGAAGTGAAAGCAAGTGCAAAGCACGCCTGTGGGAAGAGTAGGTTACTAAAATCTCCAGCAGAGATGACTTTTTTATTTTATAGCAAAGCAGAAAAAAGGATAAATATTTAAATTTAATGTTTACAGCTAAAATAGTATTCTTAATGTTTCCAATTAAGCACAGAAGTCCATATTTATAAAGATTATAGTTTATACTCCCATTTCTCAATGCATTTTTAAATAGTTAAGTAGATAGCAATTTGCTATGCAGACTTAGATTTGGAGATTATACTATTACAATATATATATGTAGACATTTATATGTAAATATATACTTCTATTTTTGCATATGTATACACATATAGATATTTAACTTATACAAATTACATTTATATATAAATATACAACATATACAAATGTGCATGCATACATATTGAGGCATATTTACATTTATACATATTTCACAATATACACAAAATATGTACTAAGATATATGCTTATATGCATATGAATTTATATTTATGTATATATATATATATATATATATATATATATATATGCTAGTTATACATGCATACAAACAGGAATGCATAGGTTTATTTTCTTAGAAAAATAATACCCAATCATTTTATAAAACAAAATAACATTATGAACTTCACTCTAGGTTAATAACTGGAGCTATAAATTTCTATTTAAAAAATTAATAAGAAGACAGAGGGAGATGGTGACAGAATAAGAATCTAAGATAAGGTAGCCTCTAACTCACCTTGGAAACTGAGTTGAGCCAAAATCCGCTTCCAAGACTTCATGGGAGTTGGGAACTAAAAGCAGAGAAACTCAAGAATATTTATAAGGATGCCTTTAAACACCAAGGCTGAAAAATAAGAAGCAACAAGTCTCTGGGCAAGCCAAGCCAGTAATGGAGAACAATAGCCTGTACCTCTGATTGCAGAAACTTTGGAAACCTGGAAAATCTCATATCCATCTACCTGAGATTTATTCCACATATAGTGAGAATACCAAACACAGAATCCCACATCTCCCAACACACTACCCTTATCCCTCCCTACCTCCCTAGACTGACCATGCCTGGGTGGTGGAGGCGAGTGCACACCCACAGGGAGGGGAGTGAAAGACACACAGAATGGGCAACTGAAAAGAGACCATAAAGAGTGGGTGGGAATACATACTGACCTTGGCTTCACACTGCACATGAAACTCTGAGGAAAACACCAGGCTTGGAAATCACAGACCAACCCAGCTGTTTCTGTGGAGAGTGCCAAACCCTGTGTTCCCTGACCCTGGCCCTGTAACCAGACCAGGGTCTCACCAGAGGACCTAGAGCTGGGGGCTGGAGACTGACTTTTCTAACAGGTTTCCAAGTGGGCAGGAAATCTTGAAATGTGTTTGGGAACTAACAGTAACAAGTGGGTCATAAATGGCTGGAAATGCCCTCAGGGACCCAAGCAGGTGGAAGAAGCCCAGTGGGAGAGGTTTTGTTTCTTTGTTTTCTTTTTTGCATTTTTTACTTCTCTCTTTTTTTTCAGTGCTGGGGTTTGAGCCAGGGGACTTGTGAATGCTAGGCAGATTCCTTGCCACTGAGCTACACCCCCAGCCCAAAAGAGTCAAGCAGCCTGCATTTGCAACCAGACCCTTCAGGCTCTTCCATCCCACTCTGCCTCATTAGGAAAGTAGGAAACCCAGAAGGCAGGGGAGCAGAGACATGAATCAGAGCTAGGGGCAGTATTCACATCTCTTCAAAGGAAGCCTCAATCCATGAAGAAAGAAAAACCCAGAAAAGGACTGGACTATCCAAAGTTACAACATTCAGCTCCTCACCAGTAGGAAATTTTTACTCTTTGTTAAACAATCCTTTTTTTTAAGGTTCTTTTTTCTGCTTCTTTTTCTTTTCTTTTCTTCGTGTGTGTGTGTGTGTGTGTGTGTGTGTGTGTGTATGTGTGTATTTGTTTGCCTTGTATTTTTTCCATTTTTATCACTATTTTTTATATTCTATATTGTTTACTAGAATTTTTATTTATTTTTAGTGTCTTTAATTTCATTAATCTATTTCCTTTTTTAAACTTCTTATTCTACTTGATTCTATTTTCTACTTCACCCTATTCTTGCATCCTTCACTCTATCCCATTCCTTTCTATTCACCCTTCCCCAATTTTACATCACAGTTTGCCCCTGTATACACCAGCTGACTCCTCTAAACCCCTACTGCTGAAGCTGGACCAGATAGGTGAACCAGCAGGATGGACATCTGGACACCAACAACAGGCTAATTCTAGCAAACAGGCAGAGCTTCCCAGAACCTCACACACAGAAGTTTAGAGATACACAGGACAAAACTGAACTGGCCCGCGCCTCAAAGACTACTCCTTACTAGGGAGGTGACAGGTGATTCCTTGGTTTTTAACACCTGAGATCCATCAACACCACCATTGAAGCAGGCAAATAGTCCTGGAGTAGCTGTAACCCAGTGCTGGCGGTATAATGACAGAACAATGGGGGGGGGATTCAGGACACAAACTGAAGAGAAGGTATTGTAGGGTAATAAACACCTAATAGAAAGCTGTGACTACTCATATTGCTGAGACTATACACTTTTAAGACATACCTTGAGGTAAATATTTACCTCCAGAACAGGATATATCATAA
Source organism: Glis glis (assembly GCA_004027185.1). Taxonomy (NCBI): domain Eukaryota; kingdom Metazoa; phylum Chordata; class Mammalia; order Rodentia; family Gliridae; genus Glis; species Glis glis. The sequence continues at coordinate 18,667 of PVJS01007136.1, read as the reverse complement.
AGGGACAGCAAATAGACAAAGGAATGAGAGATAGAGTGAGAGAGAGAGAGAGAGAGAATGCAACAAAGATACAAACTTAAGAAACTGGAAAACATGAGAAAGAATAGCAAGGAAACAATAAGCTTCCGCAACCCCTTAACAACAGAACTCGTGAACTCAAAGTTGCAGAGAATGCAGAAGTAGAATCCAGAATTTTAATAACTGATATCATTCAAGATTTTAGAAATGAGGAAAGAGTGCCTAAAAGTTATGAAACAGCATATTAACAAAGAAACATATCCTGAACATGAATCAAAAAGAAACTTTGAAGGAAGTAAAGGATGCAATAAATGAAATGAAAAAACTTTAATCTGAACCATTAATAACAGACTAGGCCACATGGAAAATATTGTCTCACTCTTAGAAGACAACTACTCCAAAAATGAATGTATAGTCTATAATATAGAAATTAAACATGTAGACAGCACCACCTAAATATTCAAGAGATATGAGATAACTTTAAAAGAATTAACCTAAGAATAATAGGCATAGAAGAGGGCATAGAACCTGAAACCAAAGGAATAAAAAAACCTCTTCATATAAATATTAGAGAACTTCCCAAACATAGAAAAGAAGGTAGATATACAGGTACAGGAAACATATAGAGCCCAATTTGACAAGATCAGAGAAAAGTTCACCATACCACATAGTAATCAAATTGGCTAATGCAGAGGCCAAGGAGAGAATCTTAAAAACAACAAGAGTAAAATACCAAATAACATTCAGAGGAAAAACAATGAAAATCACTCTAGACTTCTCAAACCAAGTCATGAAAGCCAAGAGGGCCTGGAGCAACATATTCTAAACTTTGAAAGAAAACAACTTTTAGACAGGACTACTCTACCCAGCAAAGTTGTCTTTCAAAACTGACAGAGAAATAAAACCTTTCATGACAAACAGAAGCTGAAAGAATTTATGTCTACCAAACAAGCAGTAGAGAAAATACTCAAGTAAATAAATTATAAAGAAGAAATAAAAAATAAATGCCAGAATCAGAGAAAGAAGGATTTACATCAAATGAACAACTAAGTAAAAAAGAATAAGTACTGTCTCCAACAGAAAATACAACTCAAAATGATAGGAATTAAAAATTGACTCTCAATAATTACACTGAATATCAATGGCCTCAACTCCCCAATTAAAAGACATAAACTGGCAGAATGGATTAATGATCAAAATCCATATATATTCTGTTTGCAAGAAACACACTATACAGGTAAATTTATCCAAAGACTAATGTTGAAGAGCTAGAATAAGATAATTCATGTAAATGGAACTTGAAGATAAGCAGGGGTAGCAATTCTCATATCAGACAAAATAGACTTCAAGCCTAAACTTATCAGAAGAGACAAAGCAGCTCATTTCTTACTTATAAAAGGAAAAATACAACAAGTGGCAAGATTTATGCTACGAATATAGGTGCAACCACTTTTATAAAATAAACTCTTTGTGACATTAAGTTTCACATAGACTCCAATATAATAATATTGGGAGACTTCAATATTCCTCTCACACCACTAGACCAATCTTCCAGATAAAAGATCACACACACACACACACACACACACACACACACACACACACACAATATTACTCACTTCTTTACATTTATCTAATTTGAAGCAGTGAGCTTGCTGTGCATAGAAGGTAGGACATTAATTGTGTCTTGTTTGACTCATTTTCTTTTGAATCTCATTGAGAACTCCTTCATACTTTTTTTTCTGGAAGTGAGCTGGTTTTGACAAAAGAGGGGGTGTCACTATGAGGTAATGTTTTATTTGAGGCTTACATGATAGTCTTGGGTTAACCCAGTGATAATCTAAGGTCAGAGTTTTAGGAAGAAGCAAATATATGTGCAGTTGTAGTTCAAACTGTGATGAAGAATAAAGTTGATCTGTTTGCATAGCTAAGAAAAGGACTGCAGATCCCTGAGGAGACAGAATGAGGTCCTAGAGAGCCTGACTCCCTTGCTCTTCTTGATCTCAGTGCCCTGGCTACTTGCAACACCTATGTCTATGGACTATGAAGGATAGCTCTTTTTTAGTTTAACAGATAAAAAACATATTCTTTAAACAGATAATCCAAAGGGTTTCTTATACTCAAAGTATTTTTAGGTGTTTATGAAACATTTTAACATTTCCATCTTTTTTCTTTTTGTCAGTGATTATATAAGGCAGTGTTTAGATTCATGATTAACATTTTGCAATGTAAAATGAAATCATCCTATGAAACATTTATGGCATAATTTTCTGTGGGGTAAAATAATCCTGAGTTGTTAAATGATTTTTTTAAGTCTGATTCTTGGTTCAATCAAACTGGTAATTTTTGAAGAATTCCCACTTTCTTGATCTTCATTTTTGTTGCCAGAAAGGGGAAGTATAAGAATTTCCTGATTTGAAGGGTTGATAAACACTAGCAGAGCTCGACTGAGAAAAATGAAGTGAAAATGACTGGCATTTCCCAAACTTTATAGATGCTGGGAACCTATTGCATTATTAGCAGCATTTCTTGGAATCCTCTCTGACTCCCATGTAATGTAACCATAATTTGTTATCTCATTCCCTTTAGCTCAATTTTAAAAATAAAGGACCATGTAAGCTAATGTGCCCACAGTCATGGAGCTATTTACTGGTCAAATATAGATTCCTGGTTTTCTAAGTAATGCTCTTTCAGATATTTATTGAAAGATTGGACTTGTAAGTTATCAGAGTATTTCTGAATCAAAGTATAATGGGGACCTGGGGACAAATGCAAGTCAACAACTGGCTAATCTAAGCTACTAAAGAAAAACTTTCCAGCTTTGCCTCAGCAATTTATTATGCAATGAGTTCTTCATTGAGACCTGTTCAAACATTCTCTAAGAGTATATTTTGTTTCTCTTTTGATTTTCCCACTACTTAAGTTTATATTAATAAAATCTTTTCATCTTACATTAGTCCTGCACTGAGTGTAAATCTCTTGAATCAATGTAATAGAATAGAACTCATTAATTTTAAAGTGGATCAGTCATTGTAGTTACTGTGGCCTGTAAGTAATTCATAACTGTCAGACTATTGGGATAAAACTGATGATCTCCTATCAAGAAAATGCTCTTCGAGTAGTAATACTTATGATTCATATAATCTCAATCATGCCTTTTAATATATTGCTATTAACTCATTAATACATGAAACACTAAATTGATATAATCATCCAAAATTCACAAGGTATTCATCAATATAGGTAGTTGTAATTTAAAATATGTCTGCTTTTGAGAAAAAAATGCTGTATTTCTCAGAAAGTAGAATTTGTCATATAGGAGTGAGGCATTATTTCGGCAAGTCTATTTCCATCCTGTTCATAGCTCTGCGACTTTGGAAGATTTATTGTTTCAGGGATGATTAGGTAGAAATAGTAATATTTCCACAGAAAATGTAAGGAAGTATATTAGCTTATGTAAGGTATGGGTTTGACAGCAAATTAGAGCTGCTTAAGAGAGTATCATTTTGGATTCCCTGATCATTGAGGAAAAAGTAGTACAATTATCAGGTGATAAAATACTTTTTCATATGCTTACTTTTATGGGATATCTATATTTTTAAAATTTTTTTCATTTTCACTTAAATGCTTCATAGCACATCTAATTTTAGAAATATAAAAACAGCCAGTTTTATTGTAATGTTCCAATTTAGAGGTAGAGTAGCACTGTGACTTTCCCATCTGAATGTGTGTTTTAACTAGAATGTAAACGCGCTTTGCATACTGAAGTGTGCATTGACATGTGTGCATAGCACACCCTGGAATCCAGCTGCACTGCAAATGTTTCCTATGGAAAACAGTGCAACGAAATGATGCTAAAAATGTGGAAAATATGTAATACAACTTACAGTATTCCATAAAATGCTTTGCTTCAACAAGACACAGGGGTCCTAAGGAAAGTTAAAAGATAGCCAGGCGTGGTGGTGCATGCTTGTAATCCCAGTACTTGGGAGGCTGAGACAGGAGGATTGCAGGTTCCAGGTCAGCCTCTGCAGTTTACTGAAACCCTTAGTAACTTAGTGAGACCCTGTTTCAAAATTAAAATAAATAAATAAATACATACATAAATAAATTAATGAGTGTAACTTGGAGGGAGAATGTCACTAGGTTCACTACTATTCAGTACCACAAAAAAATTTAACAATTCAACATATCAAGTTTTCTAAGTGCTCATAAGATTGTATACTGCCTTTTTTTAATTAGACAGAATGAAACATGCTTATCATTCCAAATCAAAATAAAAATAACCAAGAGATAGAAAACTAATTCAATAATGATGGAGAAATTAACATACAATGAACACAGGAAGATGCAATTTGGACCACAAAATTTCTAAATTTCTTTACATGAAGAGGAAACATTGAATTTTGTTACTTTGCTTTGTGTTAAAAGTCTCCCAAATGTTGATATTTTTCATGCTGTGTTCAAAAGATTAGACATAGGAATAAGAGTATAGAAAGTGTATATGTATAAATAATAAGTATATAATGACTAACATTCTAATACTTGCCTTTAAATTCATGCCATTCTGGAAATGCAACAAGAATAAAGTTTTCTTGGAGAATAAAAATATATTCGGCTGGGCGTGGTGGCGCACACTTGTAATCCCAGTACTTTGGGAGGGGGAGACCAGAGGATCCAGATTCGTGGCCAGCCTCAGCTCTCTCTCTCTCTCTCCCTGTTTCTCTCTCTCTCTCTTTCTACCTAGTGAGGAACTTCTGCAACTTCGTGAGACCCGGTTTCAAAATGAAGTATAAAAAATAGGGCCGGGCGCAGAGGTAGAACACCCCTGGGTTCAATCCCCGGTACTGCAAAAAAAAAAAAAAAAAAAAAATATATATATATATATATATATATATATTTGTATTTGTATTTGTAGTGATTTTTGTGTGTCATCCTGACTGAGTCATGAGGTCCCTATAAATTTGGTCAAATATTATTCAGGGCATGTCCATGAGGGTAGTTTTGGGTGAGATTATCAATTGAAACAGTAGACTAAGCAAATAACCCTTCCCACTGTGAGTGGGTCTTATTCAAAATAGACAAATATAGAACAGAATGCTGACTCTCCCATGAGTAACAGAAGTCTCTCTTGCTGATTGCTTGAATTGGGACATTAGCCTTTTCCTGATGTTCCAGTTTGAACTCAAACTGGAACATCAATTCTTTTTGGGTCTTGAACCTTCTGAATTTTATGGAAATGTACCTGATTGCTTCTTCTGGGACTCCAGCTTGCATACTGCACATCTTAGGATTTCTTGGCCTCTGTAAGTTGCAAGCCAATTCCTTATAAAGGAATATGTAGATGACATGAAAATGAAAACTAAAATAAAGAAGCTATATACATTTCCTATGATCAGGTGCATGAGCATTACTTGATTGGTGAAAGAGGGCACGGAATACAGGAATTTTTAAAAATTATTTTAAAGAAATTAATATGAATTACTAGAGCATATTTATTCATGAGAATAATCTGACAGAGAAAAATAATGTTTCTGAATAAAGAAAAAGTGATTTCAGAATACATGTATTTCATAAGGCAACAGATAAGAAAATACCAAATACAAGTAGAGGGTTCAAATCTCAAATATTAATTCATTCTTCTGAGGCAGTGAATGAGATGATAAACTTCTGAGTATTACATAATAGGGGAGTAAAAAAACCCTCTGGTCATTGTTTTTTCATCCACATCTAGAATATTAACAAAAAATTTGTGGATTAATTGATAGATGAGTGAATGAATGTCATATATTTATCTTCTTTGAAAATATTTAACTATAACTCATTTAAAACCAAGTTATTAGTTGTGAATCATTTTACTTCAATTAAAGGATGGACATCTCAAGTACAAGTTTTAACTAGAATTAAAAAAGGAAGAAAACCATTTCTTGATTACACTATAGAAGCTAGGGGTTGGAAATACATATGCTAGAAGGGCATTCCTTTTAAGAGTTCTCAGTATAACAAAAAAGACTGGAAATTTTGATGGAGTTTTCAATGGATTATCATATGTGCTAATACTATCAGATCTCATCTGTGAACCTTATAAATAGATCCAAATATTGAAGCTGAAGTTTATACTAAAGAAATGGCATGATGGTGAGCAATAACACACTATATTCTCAAAACCACAATGAGTTTAGTTTTTTCAGAACATGCAAAGAGTAATGAGAAACAGAGAAGTAGAGACATAATCAAGTACCTGGTGGCATTCATAAGCCATGTATTGAAATCTGAATTTAGATTATACTCCCCAAAGAGAATTTTAGACTCAGAAGGCATTAGGAAAAATGCAAGTAAATATCAATAGAGATAGATTAAATTTGAAAATGAGGAACATTATCTTTGGCTAGGAGACCCATATTTTTTTCTATACTGCCAAAGGCATCATCAAGCAAAAACTGACAAGTGACTTTGCTATACCATGGGGTGCACAAAGGTGTAGACAAAAGAAAAGGAGAGTAGCCAATCCAGAATTCTATTTGGTAGTGAGATAAGAGAGAAGGTACTGAATAATGCATGTAAGGGCTATTATTGAAACAGGTCTCCTGTTTACTGGTTCTTTGCATTACTTCAACTGCCTTTAATACTCTGCTTGTTACTGTAGGACATTTCTTACAGCTATATGTAACTACTCTCCTCAATAAACTAATGAGTCAGAAAGAAACAAACACTATTTTTTATACCTTTGGTGATTGAGAGTAGATTATGAAACAGATGTTTTGCATTAAGGTGCATCATAAAAATGTGATCTAACACAACCTTTAGGATTTTACTAAGAAAACAACAGCAATTTATTTATCAAACAAGCAAATTATAGGCAGTAGTCCAACACCTGGAAAGGATATTATAGGCATGGAGCAATAACAATTCTATCCTCTAAACAATAATAATCCAATTCATTCTAAATTTATTTATTTAGACAAGTTAGCTTTTATTATATATGCCAAAGAGGACCAGCATTTGGAGCAGTAAGAGAAACAAAAACCCTGCCAATATGTATGTCCAAGACAATTGCTGGGTGAAAGGAAGTTAGATTACAATTGGAAAGTTGCACATGGTGATAGAAGTGGCTGTGCAGTCCTTGATGATCTATAAAATTGAATGCAACAATAGATCAGGCGGAATCCACATTGCCTGAGAATTCTCAGCACAAGTAACAAGCCATTACAAACCCCATTGAAACTCCCATTGGTGCAATGACTAGTCCTAAGCCCAGATTGAAAATTTAAAAATAATTGACTCTGAGGGACATGGGTGATCAGCTGTGCAACAAATTTTATATAAAAATCTTGCTGGGGTGAGTATATTTTATATGTGAACATTGGAATGGAATTCTGTAAAAGATGGAACTTATACTTCTCTGCTACCACAATATAGGAACTATATAATTGGCATTTCAAATAATTGAAATGTTGGAGCAACAAACAAAATATATTTATGAAACTCCATATACCACATGAATATTTTCCACAATAAATAGAAACTAAATAGCAAAATCTTAATATCTCACATGTGTAATCACATACCACACCCACTGTAGTTTATTCCACTGAAATTTGATTGCACCATGTAGAAGTTAATTTTATATAATTTTTAGGCATCATAAGATAAGCATATAGTCATGAAGTCATGCATTTTTTTATTTACAATTTAGCCAAATAATGTCCTCCTCTCCCTGATCTCCAATCCCCTCCTCTCCTTTCTCTCCTCTACTTTTAAGCTATAAGCTTACATAGAGAAAATGTTATTTTTTTCTTGTATTTTTTAATGCCTTCAGTAGTTTTCCTTTTGACACTAATGAAAATGTTGGCGATGTGGCTGCAATGAGAGTACAATTTTCTTAGAAAAGGGAAGTCATGTATTTTGTAAAGATGGTTCTATAGATATTGTATGTAAGAAATCAAAGCAAAACTGTATGATTACTGATGTCTGATGACAGAGCAGATTTTGATGAAAGTATTATACATTTGAAGGAAAGCATGAAGTATGCCAGCCCTGAGAAGAGTTAGGATGTTTAGGAAGATAAGAAAATGAGACTATTAAAGACAAATCTTTGAGATTTTTCACCTAAATTATCTACAGAGGAAATCATGTTCAATGGCTAAAAGTATTTGGGAGACACTGGACAGAGATTTTTTCATTGCTAGAAATGGCTACAGAATATCACAATCTAAAGAGACTTCATTTGTGAATCATGTCCCTAGCACCTGCCACATTTCCTGGCATGTAATTAATTAAATGAATTTTCTGCTTTGATTTTGTGATACTTTGATGAATGTTCCCTTAGACATTGGTTTGTCCTAAGATCTACCTAGGGGAGGGAATACGGTATGCTTTCCAACATGAGGACTCCACTTCCACTCTAGTTATATGGTTATATTTCTCTTTCATTTTTTTCTTTCTTTTTTTTCTGTTGGGGGTACTGGGGATTGAACCCAAGGGCATTATACCTCTCCAAGCTACACCCCCAGCCCTATTTTATTTTTTATTTTGAATCAGGGTCTCACTAAGTTGCGGAGGGCCTCGCTAGATTCCCAAGGCTGTTCACAAACCTGACATCCTCCTGTCTCAGCCTCCAAAGTACTGGAATTACAAGCATGTACCACTACACCTGGCTTATATTTATTTTTGTAATTTTATTTGAATAGGGTTGTTGGTTTTATTCACAGTCTCATGAGCTTGGGCAACCTACTCCATCTCTGATAGGTAGGTTTGTTGTTTGTCTTTTGGAACAGTCACATTTTAGCATTGGTAATGCTCAATGATCAAATTCACCATGGGCAATAATAGCCTTGAAATCTCTTGATGGCCAGATTACATCTTATAGTGATTCCTGCCTTTCATAATAAGTTTTGGATTTATACTTTTAGAAAGAAAAACCACTCCAAAAGTGTAATATAAATAAATGATTTACTCTTTTGTTCAAAGCATAAAAAGTTATCATCATTTAAATGGTGGGATGCTCATCATCACTAAATCCCACAAAACCACATCACTGATGGAATCCATGGTGATAACTGTCATCACTATCATTTGCTTATTAATAAATGCACTTGGTGTATTAGTCTTCAAAAATACAGTATCATGAACTAGGTATGGTGGCTCATACCTGTAATCCCAATACTTGGGAGGCTAAGGCACAAGGATCACAGGTATGAGGCCAGCCTCAGCAACTTAACGAGGCCCTCCTCAAATTAGTGAGACCCTGTTTCAAAATTAAAAAATGAAAAGAACCAGGGGTATAGTTCAATGCCTGGATTCAATCCCCAGTATGGCAAAAGCAAAGCAAAACAAAAATACATTGCCTTTTTTAACACAAAACCTCTCACCTACCTGGGAAAGTAAATGATACATGTTATGCCCAGGACAATAGAAAACTTCATTTCAGAGGTTGTGAGGATGGGGGTTCTCAGTGCAATCATATTGTAGGTGAAGCCTGCATTTTACAATACCCTGAGCATTTGTCTCAAATGCCACACTATTCAACCATCCCCCAAGGCACTGGGCTGCCAGGAATGCTAAAAACAGATGTTTATTACTGGTGCAAAGGCCCATCACTCCAGTGCAAAACTCAAGGGTAAATTTACATAACAGACTAGTGAGGAAGGTCAGTGATAGGTGTGTAGAGGTCCCTATTATTTTATCACCTATCTACAATATGGGCACATTGAGCACAATTTTAAATTAGAACATTTTTTCCATATGCTGATAGATATGGTTTAATTTCTTTTAACATTATGTCAGTACATTTGTAGCAATATATCTATTGTTTCACTTCTGATTTGTTCTCTTCTATTAATATGTATATATTACATTGATCAGTGGTGAGTTATCATGACTGAGCAGTTATTTTAATTTTATCCCTTTTGACACAGTTACATTTCATGCAACTTAGAGATATTTTAAATTACCCTTTCAAAAAATGATCAGTTTCTAGAAAAGAATTCTTCTAATCCTTTTCCTCCTAGATAATCTTTCACTGATTTATCCTCTTCTAATTTCAAAATCTAGTTGAATCTGCTGTCTTTGCTGGTGTAACTTTCTATTTTTGAAAAACAAATAAGCTCAGTTCAATAGCAACTTATTAACAGCCAGCTTGGAGTTTGTTGTACATGTTGCTAACTGCTGGGAGCATAAATGTAATAAAGGGAATAATGTGAGGGGAAATCAAGAGAAAAGTGCCAAGAGTACTGGTGATTAGTCTTTTACAACAGAAAGGATAGTCTTTTATATGAAGCCAGATAGAAATAAAATAGGAAGTAGGGGGACACCGGGGCATTGAGTGAGTTCACATCTAACATTCTCTCTTTTTCTCACTAATTTGTGGTAGCATTAGATACAGAGAATGAAAGGATGGAGATTTTATAGGAGACTGAAGTAGAATGAGTTATGGTTTGCTGTTCTTAAAAATAGCTATATTTTACCATTCAAATGGCCTAGTGGTTAAAGCCCTGTGCTCTAATCCTGACAACGTGGTTGTACGTGTCTAGAACTTTGTCAATTTCTTCTAGGTTTTCCATTTTGTTGGTATATAGTTTTTCAAAGTAGCTTCTGATAATCCATCTGGATGTCCATGCTGTCAGTGGTATCACCTTTTTCATTTCTTATTTTAGTAATTTGGGTTGGTTCTTTCTTTCTTTTGGATAAGTTGGCTAGTGGTTTATCTATAGTCTTTATTTTTTCAAGGAACCAGTTTTTGGTTTTGTTGATTTTTTGTATTGTTTTTTTATTCTCTACTTCATTGAATTCTGCTCTGATTTTAATAATTTCCTGTCTTCTACTGGCTTTGGGGTTAGACTGTTCCTGTTTTTCAAGGGCTTTAAGGTGTGTCATTGGATTATTTATTTGGTGGTTTTCTGTTCTTCTTATGTTAGCATTCAATGCTATGAATTTTCCTCTTAAAACTGCCTTCAAAGTGTCCCAGAGATTTTGATATGTTGTGTCTTTGTTTTTGTTTGTTTCTAGGAATTTCTTAATTTCCCCCATTATTTCTTCTGTGACCCATTCTTCATTCAGCAGTGTGATGTTCAGTCTTCATGTGTTTATGAAGTTTCTCTGAGTCTTCTTATACTTGATTTGTAGTTTCATTTCATATGGTCTGAAAAGACACAGGGGATTATATCACATTTCTTGAATTTGCTAGTACTCACTTTGTGGTCTAGGAGATGGTCTATCTTAGAGAAGGTTCCATGAACAGCTGCAAAAAAATGAGAATTCAGATGTATTTGGGTGGAATATTCTGTGTGTGTCAGGTAAATTTATGGTATTCCTTAGGTCTGAGGCATCTTTACTGACCTTATGTCTTGAAGTTTGATCTAGTGGTGTGAGAGGGATGTTGAAGTCTCCTAATATTACTGTATTTAGAACTATGTGTGACTTAATGTTACAAAGATTTTCTTTTATGAAAGTCTTTGCACCTATGTTTGGGGCATAAATGTTGACTATCGTTATATTCTCTTGCTGGATTGTTCCTTTTACCAGTAAGAAATGACCTTCTTTGTCTCTTCTGATAAGTTTAGGTCTAAAGTCTAATTTATCTAATTTATCTTAATTATCAACTAAGACATCATAGTTGCTACTCTTGCGTGTTTTTTAGTTCCATTAGCATGGATTACCTTGCTCCATCCCTTCACCTTTAGTTTGTGCATATTTTTTCTTGTAAGGTGTACTTTTTGCAGCCAGCATTTAGATGGATTGTGATTTTTAATCCATTTTGCTACTTTATGTCTTTTGATTGTGGATTGAGGTCATTTATATCCAGCATGATTATTGAGAGATGATTTTTAATTCCTTACATTTTGAGTTTTCATTTCTGTTTGAGATAGTGTTTGTTCTTTGCCTAGTTGTTCATTTGATGGAAATCATTGTTTCTCTGGTTCTAGCATTGCTTTATTATTTCTTCTTTGTAATTAATCTCTGAGTATTTTCTGTACTGTTGGTTTGGAAGACATAGTCTTTCAGCTTCTGTTTGTCGTGGAAGGTTTTTATTTCCCCATCAAATTTGAAAGATATCTTTGCTGGGTAGATAAATCTTGGCTGGAAGTTGTTTTCTTTCAGAGTTTGGAACATGTCACTCCAGGCCCTCCTGGTTTTCATGACTTGGTTTGAAAAGTCTGGAGTGATTCTTATTGGTTTGCCTCCTAATGTTACTTGGTCTTTTACTCTTGTTGCCTTTAAGACTCCCTCCTTGGCCTCTACATTAGTCAATTTGATTATTATATGACATGGTGAACCTTTTCTCTGATCTTGTCTATTGGGGGTTCTATATGTTTCCTCTACCTGTGTGTCGACCTCTTTTTCTATGTTTTGATAATTTTCTAATATTACTTCTCTGAAAAGATTATTGATTCCTTTCTTTTCAGCTTCTATTCCCTCTTCTATGCCTATTGTTCTTAGGTTTGCTCTTTTAAGATTGGCTGAGGTCTCAATGTCCAATTCATGTTGTTCGATTTTTTTTTTTCTAAATTATATACTGTGCATTCATTTTTGGAGAGGTCATCTTCTAAGAGTGAGATTCTGTTTTTCATGTGGTCTAGTCTATCATTGATAGTTTGTATTGATGCTGTCATTTCAGTTTTTGCATCCTTCACTTCCTTCTGAGCTTCTTTTTGATTCCTGTTCAGGGTGTTAGATTCTTTGTTTATTTGATCCTTCAATCCTTTCAGGCTCTCTCTGAATTCTTTTCAGAAATCCAGTATCATTTCTACTATTAAAGTTCTGAATTGTCCTTCTGGCAATCTTTGCAATTCTGTGTTGGTGGGTTCTGTTGTTGTGGAGTTGTGGGAGCTCATTGTTTCTTTGCTATTCTTCTTTCTCATGATTTCAGGTTTCTTAAGTTTATATTTTTGTTGCTTTTGGTAGCTCTCTTTCTCTCACTCTGTAGGTTTCCTATGTTTAGTCTCTCTCCCTTTATAGTGTCTTATTCTGGAGGTAGATATTTGCTACTAGGTGAGCCTTAAAGGTGAATATCCTTTACTGAATGATTATTCTCAGCTCTTTGTTGTGTTTGTTAGCGACCTTGAAATCTATATCCTGTATCCCCCCCACTGTTGTTCTGCCTGTAGATCATCAGTACTGGGTTGCCCTTTACTCTAGGGTTCCTTCTGCCTGCTGCAATGGTTATGTTGATGGATTCCAAGTGTTAAAGTCCAGGACCTGTCTGTCACCTCCATTATAGGGAGTAGACTCAGAGTTGTGAGGTGGACAGTTTGTGCCCTGTGTGTTTTTTCTTTTTGGGGCACTGAGAATTGAACCCAGGGGCGTTCTACCCCTGGCCCTATTTTTTATACTTTATTTTGAAACCAGGTCTCACGAAGTTGTGGAGGGCCTCACTAAGTAGAAAGAAAAAGAGAGACAGAGAGAGAGAGAGAGAGAGAGAGAGCTGAGGCTGGCTGTGAACCCGGACCCTCTGGTCTCCTTCTCCCAAAGTACTGGGATTACAAGTGTGCGCCACCATGCCCGGCTTGCCCTGTGTGTTTTTAGGCTTCAATGTGGGGGCTGTTGGTTGGTTCCGTCTGTCAGCTGCTGTTAGTTTGTCCTTAGGGTCTGGCAGCCCTTTCTGGTGGTTCACCTATTTGTTCCAATCTCAGCAGCAGGGATTTAGAGGAGTCAGCTGGTATATACAAGGGCAGGTTGTGTTGAATTCAATGGTGAAGGGTGAGTGAGGAGGAAGGAACTGAAGTAAGGAATGCAAGGATAGGGTAAAGTAGAGAATAGAATTGGGTAGAATAAGAGTTTGAGTATAGTAAGATAATATATAATACATATTAGGGGTAGTGAAAATCAAGGATTCTGTATTTAATTTTTAAATCAGTGTTCTCCCATGCACATCTCATATGAATCTGTATAGAGTTTAAATATAAATGGATTTCTTTAAAACCACTTTTTTTGCTTCAAATTTGAAAGCTTTTTTCTTGAAAACTTTTTCTTTAATTTGTCCCACATTTCCTGGCATTAAGAGTGAGGAATAATTTCACTTCTACTTAATCTTATCTTTATATTTCTTTCTACTCAAACAGGAAGTTATTCATCATTGAAATACTTCTGAAAACTTTCCCAGTTTTTCATAAATTAATTTGTGCTATTATTGTAACAAGAACAGGAAAAGTGGAAATTGTTAGATATGGAAATTCCAATTTTCATTCCTTTTAGCTTAGTTGAGAAGAGTTATATCTAGGGAATTTCTTTTTGCATCAATTCCTCACTTAGCTTGTGAATTTTGTGATCATATATATTATGCAAATTTAATTTCAAACCTACATAAGGACAGTGTAGTGGTATGAATGCCCAGGAGAGATTGGCAGAGGCAAATAAGGTTCTATATATGTATCTTTCTTGGTGGGTAGAAATTTTTCTTGTCCATCTTTTCATTCAGTGTGTACCCCTTATTGTCAAAACATTATGTGATGCTTTAAGAACCAACATTATTCCTCTGGTCCACGAGTAGAAATTAATATGCAGAATCCCTACTTGGGTCAGTGGGTGGAAGTGTCAACTTACAATTGCATGTCTAGTTTGTGTCCTCCTCCTCATTCTTAGCATTCTTTTATTTTCTTGGTGCTCAGCTGTGTCCTATGATAATTTTTGTCCATATTTCCAAAGCTTTCAATTTACAAGAAGTTTGAAATAATCTGACTCAAATAATAATGTATGTTATGAAAAAGAATAGGTTCTTGACTCTTTCAAGCCATTGTTTTTTTCAATATTTTCCTATGTTTTTAAAAGAAACTATAATTGTTTTTTATATCCATGCACATCTACCCTTATCATAATCCATGGTTATTCAAACATCCACAGATATAAAATCACCTATGCTTTATAGTCTCTTAAATTTATTTTTTTCTCTTAAAAAGTGGGATCACAGAATGTCTACTCTCCACTTTGTTTTCTTCCCTAAAATATATCCTAGATTACCATCCAACTCAATAGATATAAATCAAACTCATTTTTTTCATACTTGCAAAATACCACATATTATACATATGTCAGAATTATTTAGATGTTCTCTTATTACTAAACATTTAGATTTAGTTCTTGTCTCTAGAGATATAAAGAGTTTTTCTTTTAGAAGAGTTTTAGCAAAATTAAGAGGAAGGTACAGAGATTTCTCACATACCATATGCCCCCAAAATGTACTACCTCCCTCATTATCAATATCCCCATCAGGTTGCTACATTAGTCACAACTGATAAATTACATTACTACATCCTAATCACCCATGATCCATAATATAGGTGAAGGTTCATTTGGGCATTGTATACTTTATCAGTTTGAAGAGCTTTATAGTGACATGCACCCATCATTATAGTATCATGCAGAGTATTTTCACTACCTTAATAATATTCCAACTCTGCCTATTCAACAACCACTCCCACTCCCAACAATTACAGATGTTTTGCTGTCTCCATGGTTTTGCTTTTCTCAAAATATCATGTATTCAGAATCATAATATAGGCAGCCTTTTCAGATTACTTTCTTTTAGTTAGTAATGTGCATTTAAGTTACCTATATGTTTTTTCATGATTTGATAGCTTTATTATTTTCAATGTTGAATAATATTCCATTGTCTGGATGTACCACAAGCTATAAACATCCACATGAAGGTTTATATGTGGAAATACATTTTCAGTTCCTTTGGGCGAATACCAAATAGCATGACTGTTAGATCATGTGGTCAGAGTATGTTTGGTTTTGTGAAAACTGGACAAACTGTTGGTAGTTGGTGGTTTTAACGTTCTAGATTTGGATAGTCTAATAGGTATGTAGTGGTATCTCATTGTTGTTTCAGTTCACATTTTCCTGATGACATGATGTGTGGGGCATCTTTTCATATTATTTGTCACATATACTTTCTTTGGTGAGAGATCTGTTAAGCTCTTTAGACCACTTTTCATTTGAGTTACTTGTCTTTTTACTGCTGAGTTTTAAGTGTTCTCTGTTTATTTTGGATAATGATCCTTCATCAGATATATGTTTTGTGAATACTTTCTCAGAGTTTGTGTCTTGTCTTGTTCTCTTCCTAGTATTGCAGAGCAACGGGTTTAGTTTTAATAAACTACAGTCCATTAATTATTTCCTTCATAGGTTAAGCTTTTGTTGTATCTAAAAAAGTCATTACCACATTGCACAAGTAAAATTCTTGAAAACAAAAAGTCATCATCACATCTCAGATTTCCTAGGTTTTTCTATGATATCTTCTAGTACTTTAACGGTTTTGTGTTTTATATGGTCCATTTTAAGTTTATTTTCATGAAGCATGTAAGGTTTTTTACTAGTTTGGTTTTGCATGTGGAAGCTCAGGTTTTTCAGAAGTATTTATTGGAAAGTTTATATTATTTTTTCTATTGAACTGCTTTTGATCCTTTGGCAAAGACAGTCGAGTACATTTATGTGGATCTGCTTCTGGGCTCCCTATTCTTTTCCATTGATCCATTTTTCTGTTCTTTGTCCACAGTCTCTTCATTATTTTAGCACTATAGAAATTCTTTTTTTTTTTTTTTGCGGTACCGGGGATTGAACCCAGGGGCGTTCTACCTCCGCGCTACACCCCTGGCCCTATTTTTTATACTTTATTTTGAAACCGGGTCTCACAAGGTTGCGGAGGGCCTCACTAAGTAGAGAGAGATAGAGAAAGAGAGAGAGAGAGACAGGGAGAGAGAGAACTGAGGCTGGCCGCGAACCCGGATCCTCCGGTCTCCGCCTCCCAAAGTACTGGGATTACAAGCGTGTGCCACCACGCCCGGTTAGCACTATAGAAATTCTTAAAGTCAGTTGGGAAAGATTTAGCCTCTGATGTTGTTTTCCTTCAAAATTGTGATGGCTATTCTGAGACTTTTGCATCTATATATAAATATTAGAATCAATTTGTTGATATCAACAAAAATAACTTGCCAGGATTTTGCTTGAGTTTACATTGAATCTATGGGTCAAATTGGTAACAACCTCAATTTTGTTTTCAATACTGGAGACTGAATCCAGGGCCTCCTGCATGCTAACCAAACACTCTACCATTGAGGGACACCTCCACACAAAAACTACCATCTTGACAATATTAAGACTTATCAATCAAGAACAATAAATAACACTCCATTTATTCAATTCTTATTTTATTTCTTTCACCATAGTATTATAGTTTTTCACATATATCAATTTGTTCATGTATTATTATATTTCTCCTTAAGATTTCATATTTTGGGGTGCTAATATAAATTGTATTATTTTTAATTTCAAATTCTACTTGTTTATTGCTTATATATAGGGAGAATATTGATTTCTGTGTGTTATCCTTGGATCTTGCTCTAGTTGATTAATTTTAAGAGGCTTTTTGTTGATTGATTTGGATTTTTCAATGTAGACAGTCATGTCATATGTGAGCAAACAATTTTATTTTTCCTATCCAATTTGCATATCTTTTATTTCATTTTTTGTCTTATTTCATTAGCTAGAGTTTCTAGTATCAAATTGATAAGGAGAGACATTCCTGTTATTTTCCTGGTTTTAATGGGAAAACTTCAAGTTTCTTATAACTAAGTAAGATGTTTGGTGTAGGTTTTTTGTACATTTTCTTTATCAAGTTGAGAAAGCTCTATTCTTAACTTACTCACAGTTTTTATCATGAATGTGTTGGATTTCTCAAATAACTTTTTGTGAATCTGTTGATATGATATTGTTATTTTTTTCATCCTTAGCCTATTAATGACATAGATTACATTAATTGATATTCAAATGCTGAGTCAAACTTGTATACCTGGAATAAATCTCATGTGGTCATGGTTTATTATTATCTTTATTCATTGTTAAATTTGATAAGATAGTAGTTTGTTGAGGATTTTACCTTTATATTCATGAAAAATATTGGTGTGAAGTTTTCCTGTAATGTGTTTGTCTGGTTTGGATTAAGTAATGTTTGTCTCAGGATGAAAGAGACAGTATTCCCTCCACTTCTGTCTTCTAAAAGAGATTATAGAGAATTGTTTTGCATTTGATCCCTGAATAACATGGGTTTAAACAATGTGGGTCCACTTATATCTGAGTTTTTTTTCAGAATTTTGACAATTTGGCAAAACTGCATAGCCTAGATATACTGAAAAAAATAGTAAGTTAGGTTTGTCTTGAATGCATAAGACATATGTAGAACATGGTCTATTTTATCACGACCATAAAGTATAGATTAGTATTTTATAAAAAAGTTAAAATTTTATCAAAACTCATGTACACATTTACAAACCTTACGTGGCATCATTAGCAGTCAAGAGAAATGTAAAAAAATAGATTCAGGATTTAAAAATAATAACCACAATGCCGGGCGTGGTGGCGCACGCTTGTAATCCCAGTACTTTGGGAGGCAGAGACCGGAGGATCCGGGTTTGTGGCCAGCCTCAGCGCTCTCTCTCTCTCTCTCTCTCTGTCTCTCTCTCTCTCTCTCTCTTTCTCTCTCTCTCTCTCCTTAGTGAGGCCCTCCGCAACTTTGTGAGACCCGGTTTCAAAACAAAGTATAAAAAATAGGGCCAGGGATGTAGCGCGAAGGTAGAACGCCCCTGGGTTCAATCCCCGGTACCACAAAAAAAAAAAAAAAAATAACCACAGAAAATCAACATAGTACCTACTG
>PVJS01007135.1:0-57202 GCA_004027185.1 Glis glis | reverse complement strand
GGTGGTGGTGCATGCCTGTAATCCCAGTATTTGGGAGGTTGAGACAAGAGTATCACAGGTTCGAGTGCCCTGCTTCAAAATAAAAAAATAAAAATACATACACAAACCTATAAGACTCAATCACTATCTGGAGCATGAAAGGGAGGGAAGGGGGAGGGAATAGGGTGGGATTGGAGGGAGGGCTAAATGTGCAATGTGTTTATGTATGATGTTCATACCCTGACATATATCAAAATGTATAATTATAATTTACAATGCACCAATAAATGAACATAAAAAGTTAAAAAATAATAAAAAAATAAAAATGGGGCTGGGAGTGTAGCTCAGTAGAATGCTCCTGGGTTCAATCTCCAGTAACCTCCCAAATGTAAATATATCAGGTGATAAAACTAAACAACTCCAATAGAAAAAAAATATTTGTCCATACAAAGACACACAAATATTCATAAGAGCTATATGTTAGAAACAAATCAAATATCCATCAACAGATAGTAGCAAGTTAGAATGTATCTTTATAATATTACTCAGCAATAAAAGAAGAAATAAACTATGACAAATGAACCATCTTGGATAAATCTTAGAATAGATATGTTGAGAGAAAAAATCAGATAAAGTGTACATACTGTATGATTTCATTTATGTAAATCTCTAAGGAATGAAAATTAATCTATAGTGACAGATCAGATCTGTGACTGCTTTGGGATGGAGGACGAGCAGAGACTGGGGAATAGGGATACAAAAGGGCAAAGTTTTGTAGGTGATAGCTATGTTTACAGTCTTCATTGTATTGGTTGTTTTCATGGACATACATCTATGTTGAAGCATCAAATTTCACATTTTAAATATTTGTAGTTCACTTTATGTCAGTTGTACCTCAATAGAGCTGCTTTAAAAATATTCCTTATGTAGTTTTCTTAGACTCTTAGAATAAAACCAAAAATCTTAACTATAACTGCACAGTCTGACCTGACATCTACTTTCTTCTTCAGCCTCTGCTCACTTAATGTTTCCCCTTGTTTTCTGTATTCCAGCTATTCTGAACTTAACGTAGTCCTGTCTACATACCTTGTTTCCTCACACCACATGTTTTTTTGTATATTTATTTTATTCTCTCTACTTGAGTTGTTTTTCTCTTCGTTTGTCCAGATCATTTCTACTCAGTCTTCTGACGTCACCTCAGTTTTCACTTTCCCTGTTATGCTTCCCTTACTAGGCAAGATTCCCTAGACATCCAGGGAACTGTCCTCAGAGCACTAGTACCAGTCAGCCTTCCTCATTGGTCTGCAGTCTCCATGAGACCAATCTGTACTCACCACTGTAACCCAAACTCAGCATAGTGGATAGCACACAATAGACCCTCAAAAATATCCGTTGAATGCATAAATGAGTAAATAGTAATTGGGAACCCCAAGGGGGAGATACAGTTAATGTGCTAACACTATGAACCAAGCAAAGGCTCTTTTGTGGTCACATGCAAACACAATTTAGATCTCCCAATGCATTATACTTGACATGGCCTGTCCTTATAACATAGGAGAAAAGCACTAGCATACTTGTTACAGAAGTAACTCACACACTGTACCAAAAGGCAATTTTTCTCACAATGGTCTTATTTTAAGCAAAGGGAAAATAGAAATCAGGCAAAGCTATACTTATAATTTGGCACCATCAATGGCTTTAGCCATCATGCTTGCAGCTTATTAAGGGGAAAGAGATAATTGGTCATAATGTTAAATCAGAGGTACGTAGCTGGAGAGTATAAGAGAGGTCTCCAGAGTTTCAGGGGAGCAGTGGTTTCATTGAGTAATCATTTCACTTAATTTACTCTGATGAGCTGAGGGCCCCTGCTTATGACATAATAGAATGGTGTTCCTTTGGATAAGTAGTCACCTCATTTAGTTCATGCAGCTAGATGAGCATCTATTGTTCAGATGAAAGGCAGCTGATAAGGAAAATCTATTTGTAGTAGAGAAGCACACAGTGGTGAGAGAAAGCCACTTAAAATGAGCCATGTTTTTGTTACAGTCTTCCCATGAATTACTGCTCTCAAAGTTGAACTCTGATTTAGTGTATATTTTTTTTGACAATGAACGATTTGCCTTTGTTTCACAGATGGGCAAGCACAATATAAAAATAGAATTAGTGATTTCACAGGAATTTTGCTCTGTTTGATTGCCATTCCTTTGCAATAAGTTTCTTGGCTAGTTTTGGTGTGTAATGAATGAATGAAAAAGAGAATGAATGAGTAAATGAACAAATATAATTAAGCATTCATTAATAATGTGTGCTAGGCACTTCGATCAGTACTTTCACATAAGATATCTTACTTAACCTTCATAGGAACCTTGAGATACAGGTGTTATTGTTCAAGGAACTCCTCACTTCTTACAGTGGATATAAAATTATCTGTCAAGGTGATTAAGTAAGCAACTCAAAGTTACAGAGCAAGTGCCAAAACTAGGACAGGAATACAAGACCTGAGTCCCATTCCTTCAACACTGAAACCAAATTTGATAAATATTAAGACCCAAGAAGAGTTATTTTTCATTTGAATTTTGCTGCTAAAGAAATTCTCACAGGTGGTGCCCACTATAATATTTTTAAATTGCCTTTTCAATGGCAACAAGGGCAAAAGTCACCATCTTAAGTCTTAAAGGCAACATATTGTCTCATTGGAGCTGAGAACAATAATTCTTTCAAAACATTTACTGCTAAGAGAAAAATGCCAAAATTGATCATGAATCAATGGACTGGCATTTCTTCATTAAAGAGTTCACTTCTTCCAACTAGGAGGGTGGGCAGGGGCTCCGGGGCTGGATGAGGAGACAAAGACCTCTACCAGTTTACCTGAGCCTAGGTGGAAGCTGTGGAGGGACTGTCTTGACTCATGCATTCCATTCATTCTCTAGCCATTCAGTCATTGACTGATCACTCCGTACTACAACTAAACAAGGAAACTATTCCAAGGAAAGGGCAAGCAAACATACTGAATGGAACTCAAATAGAGGCCAATCAGTCACTAAAGATGACGGGGAGCAGGTGAGTGGAAATGGACTCAGACATTACAGAGGACACAAAGAGCCGACCATCATGGGGGGGCATGGCAGATATGTGGGAGCTTACAAAACCCTCACTGCAGTGTGTGGTCCTCAGTGAGGGGACATGGCAGTGCTGAGAAGGGTCTGAGGAGAGTCACTGGAGAGCAAAATTGGTAAAGAAAGGTTGAAGACTTAGAATTGCTCAGTATATAGACATTATATGTATTGGGTGAGTCTAACAAGATTTGTGTGTTTGTTTGTATGTTTGTTTTTGGTACTGGGAATTGAACCCAGCCCTGTTTTGTTTTGAAACATGGTCTCACTAAGTTGCTGAGAGCCTTTCTAAGTTGCTGAGACTGGTCTCGAGCCTGTGGTCCTCCTGTTTTAGCCTCCAAAGTACTGGGATTACAGACATGTGTCATTATGACTAGTTTAGGGTTTATGCTTTACTGTTAACTTCTTTTTTTTTATTGTGGTGCTGGGAATTGAACCCAGGGGCATTCTACCTCAGAGCTACACCCCCAGCCCTATTATATTTTTTGTTTTTGTTTTTTGAAACTGGGTCTCACTAAGTTGCTGAGTGTGTTGCTAAGTTGCTGAGGTTGGCCTTGACCCTGCAATCCTCCTGTCTCAGCCTCCCAAGTACTGGGATTACAGGTGTGCACCACCATACTGGGCTTACTGTTAACTTTTATGGAAAAGAAAATCAGGAAATTTACATATAGTCCCTCTAATTTACAAAGTGCATAGCACAGACTAGATAAGGGTGAAAGACATTTTGCAATACATTGTCTCATTTAAGCCTTATAGCAGCTGTATATAATTATCACCATGCTATAAAACAGGAAATAGTATTTTAGAGAAGTTAACTAGATTGATCAAGCATGCTTATGTACTTTAAGTATATTTATTAGTAATTAATTATATATTCTTGCCTATCAAGAGCTATTGCTAGTTCTCATTTCAAAGGAGTCTCTTCAACTAATTTGTAAACCCACTGATGACAGAAAGACAGATTCCTATGCCTCTGTCTTATGGATTTCAGAAAACTCAATGAGAAAAACATTGCTTGTTTTCTAAAACTTATTGATGAATTACTTGCACGAAAGCATCTCTATTAAAGATTAAATGAAAATAAGTGGACTCCAACTTGCAGTGGGAGGAAAGGGAAAGAGAAATCAAGATTGACGTCACACAGCTCTTAGTGCAAACTCTAGTGTGTCTGACTCCAAAGTTCATGTATTATAAATCTACTATGCTTTCTTTCTAAGAGTCATAGGGAAGAATTCCCTCAAAGAGTTACTAGATAACACTCGATTATGCAACACAGATGCAAAACTGGAATGTGTTAGCACTAAGTGCCAGGCATAGTGGCCTCCTTGTTGAGAGCGTCCATCTCTCAAGCCAGATTGCTTGGCTTCAAATCCACCCCAGTTCTGTCACCCAACTAAGCTGTGGTCTGTTGTATTACTGTTCTCAGTATGTTCTCCTCCTTCCCTCAGAGAGGAGTACCTTCCCTCCACCCCGGCTCATAGCAGGTTGGCCACATGGCATTCCTTAGGAAGACCTTTTCATTGTCTGAACACAAGTGTTCATAGCCGCTGCATATCCAGCCATGGTCATTTTCCTCTCTGGCATGAGAAGGAGATCATGTCCTGATAGAAGCTGCTCATCTGCCCAAGGAACAAGATGGGGTAAAGTAACAGACAAGCTGTGTTGGCCATCTGATATGAGAATGAAACATCTGCAGTTGAAAGCCTTCACATTTTTTTTTTGTTGTTGTTAGTTGCTTCATTTGGAGGACTAGCACAACAATTTTGTTGCTTTGGGCAAATTGCTTAATCTCTTTGTGATTCAGTTTTCTTTTTTTTGGTAATGATTGGTTGTAATGATTAATTAAGTTAACGTAGAAAAAGTATTTAGACAAATGCTATATTGGTAAAAGTTCTGCTCAAGAAAAAAGTCCTGGTTTGTAGTGTTTGCCAGTTCACACGGTGCAAATGTTACCTCACAATTGATTCAAACTACCATATGATGTCACTGAATGGGGAGTTAGGAGGAGGTGCACACAGTCAGCCCTAAAGAACAGGATATGGCTGCGGCACCTGCTGAATCTAGAGCAGTGCATACAGCAAGCGCTATATTAGTACATTTTAAGTAGTAAACAGTATAGAAGCTTTTTTTTTCTGAACATAAGTAACTGAACAAAACGGCTTCTCAAATTTCTTTTATTATTTATTTATTTTTTTGCAGTGCTGAGGATTGAACCCAGGGTCATCCTATATTCGAGCTACCCCCCCTGTCCTATTTTAATTTATACTTGGAAACAGGGTCTCACTAAGTTGCTGAGGCTGGCAGTGAACCTTCCATCCTCCTGTCTCAGCCTCCCAAGTATTTGGGATTACAGGCGTGTTGTACTACCATGCCCCTCTGCTCCTTGCTCCTTTACAATCTTGTGAACCTGTATTTGGAAGATCATTCAGAGAACTTCAGCATTGAAAGTAAATTTAAAGATGATTTGCTATATAATAGATAAGGGGACTAAGGTGTCACCCAGTTAGTAGACTATGGCACCTAGTGTCTGATCTACTGTTTTCCTTCCAACATGAACAAACTCAATTTAAAATTCGCTGGGGAAGCTGGACACATAGTGCATGCCTATAATCCCAGTACTTGGGAAGCTGAGACAGGAGGAGGATCACAAGTTTGAGACCCAAGTATGGTAACTTAACAAGACTCTGTCTCAAAATTTTAAAAAATATATAAAAAATTAAAAAGGACTAGGAGTATAGCTCACAGGTAGAATGCTCCTGGGTTCAGTCCCTAGTACCACATGCACAAAAATTTGCTACGGAAAAGATCAGCAAAAAAAAAAAAAAAAAAAAAAAAAAAAAAAAA
This sequence comes from Glis glis, assembly GCA_004027185.1. Lineage (NCBI taxonomy): Eukaryota > Metazoa > Chordata > Mammalia > Rodentia > Gliridae > Glis > Glis glis. Next base: position 51,266 of record PVJS01007135.1, on the reverse strand, counting down.
AAAAAAAAAAAAAAAAAAAAAAAAAAAAAAAAAAAAAAAAAAAAAAAAAATAGAAAAGAAAAAGAAGACAAGTAGCTAGTTAATGCTGTCTCCTTCTTCCCAGTTTCTGGTGAGGAATAATAATAATAGATAAAAATTCAAAATAAAGCCTGCTCACATTTATTGATAATTCCTTTTTTGTGATTACAGCTTCATTTTGAGGAAAATTATCATTAGGTAAAATGTTTATGGTATTTTATAATAGTGATGATTATTAGGAAGAACTGTGAATGTTACCAATCATTAAAATGTCTAAATAAGGGTAGTTATTTTGACTATTAGACTGAATGCATCATCTCCTGGCATTCCCTAGTAATATCCACTCCTAAAAATATTACATTACACCCCCATGCAGTATACTCCCAAATTAGTGCTTTTCAGACCAATAATGCAGTGTGTTCATATCTTAAGGTAATAGTGACTTATTTTTGTCACCATAGTTGTTACTGGCTGTATCTAGGGAATGCATTGTCATGGACACCACTTTGGCCCCCTCTTCCCTCCCCCATTCAATTCTCTCCAGTGCTATTACTGAAAGGCAAGAACGGAAAATCATCTTACCAAAAGTATAAGCACAACTTACAGATACACACAAATGTGTGTATGTGTGTATAGAGAAAACTGTATAGAGATAAATGAACTCTCACTGGTTAAAGTTAAGCATAAAAAATCAAGGAAATGAAACACACATTTTGCTTTCTGTTGTGTCATTTGACTTCATCAGTCTGAACCAGCACAAATTATAAAATGGGAAGTGACTTGAACATGACAGCCTTTAATGCTGCCCTAGAATAGGAGGTCAGCCTTAGCCTGGGTAATTCATTAGGGAAAGACTGTGTTAGAGATATTATTGGAACATCACAATATAGAGCATACAATACTTTTGGGGTGTTTGAAGTCAAAATTATAGGCTAATGAATAAGGGAAATATTGTACAACTTTTTTAGAATCCATTCTCCCTTGGAAAAAACAGCCATAATTATAGACACTCTGTAGGTGGAAGTGCTCACACAATCACACATTTTATGGTAACAGAAAGGGATGAAATGCTAAGGGATACACTTAATCTGTAAATGTGACCTTAAGATTCCACAAAATGCTTCAGACCAGCATTCTCCTAAAATGTGACATAGTACATTTAAGAGCAAGTGTGTGTGTGTGTGTGTGTGTGTGTGTGCACATACACAACACACACACACACACACACACACACACACACCAGACCTCCTGAGTCCTAGCAGCCCCCAGATATTCACTAGATTGAGTCAATCCTGATTGCTAGTAGGGGAATTAATTAGGTGAGGACTCCCGTGCTTAGAGTAAGAATCCCAAAGCCTAAGGCATGGCTGCCCTCTTCAGTTAGAACCAGATTTAACCCATCCTTGACAGTCTCTCCGTGCTGATTCTTTGCTGATACTTTGTCCCATACTGATTTCCCTTCATTGAGGTCTTGATTTCATAAGCAGGATACATATTCCTCTCACAAGGAGGCTGATTAAAAGTGTAGATTCCTGCCGGGTACAGTGGCACATGCCTATAATCCCAGTACTTGGGAGGCTAACACAGGAGGATGACAGGTTTGAAGCCAGCTTTAGCAACTTAGTGAGAACCTCAGCAACTTGGCAAAATGCTATTTCAAAAATGGAAAATAAAAAGGGCTGGGAGTATAGCTCAGAGGTAGAATGTCCCTGGGTTCAATCCACAGCACCCCTACCCCCCCCAAAATATATAGATTCCTTGACATCTTCCTAGCCTAATGTAGAGTTGGGCCTAAGAACCCATATTTTTAACAAGCATCCAAGGATTTCTAACACAATCAGGTTTAGATTCCATTAACTTGGGATAGGAGGGTATGGTATTTTGGATACTGGCATGTTAAAGAAAGTTTATACAGCACTGCATTTGATTTGACAATTTCCAAGTTGCTTTGTTCTTATAAACTTCATAAGGATGAAGCATGCAGTGATATTGGGATTCAGTAATTCAGAGTATAAGTGGCCTGGTCTTTCAATCAGGAGGACATTGTTGGGGCAGCTTGCTTTGGATATTTAGAGCTATGTTGTTGTGGTGTTTCAGGGTGGGATCTGAGTCCAGTGCCTGGTTAGAGGGACTTTTAAAATTACCACATTCGTGTGAATGGGACAGGCTTAACGTCCTACATCAATCTGGAGACTTCAGAACATGCTTCTGGAGAAGAGCTGTGTGGTCTCTAGTAGCATTGCTTTTTAAACTATCTCCTGCCATTTCCCTTGCATCTCACCTTCATGGGTTATTGATTGTGTGACATAGGCAAGTTACATAACCCCAAAGCCTTCGTTTCTCCACTAGAAAAATCATGCCCAACAATATCTACGTCTCAGGCTAAGCCATGGGACACCCCACAGGAATGTGTTGTTCCTAGATCATGTCTCTCTAGTCTTCAGGCGACTCTGCAGGAGGGTTTAATAGTCCCACTTACAGGGGCGTAGATAATGCTGCCTTACACCTAGCACCAACCAGCCAGAGTCTGACTCTAAACCCTGATATCTTGCTCTTTCCACCAACCATCTGTGAGACATAGTGCCAGGCACCCAGGTGGCACTCACACAGTGCTAGATTTACCCACTTCCTGCCCCACACACTTCTTATTACATTCTTTTTTTTTATCTCCAATAAGCGATTTTGCAGCTGTGCCAGCCACATGCTGATTTTTTGGTCTTTTTGCAGTTTTGACAGTCTTCGTTAAAAAAGAAGCAAACAACCCCCCCCCCCAAAGAAAAACAGAAAACAATAAAGGATCCATCAGCCTTGTCATTCATACTTTCAGAACAACAGAAATACTTCTGGGGCTTCTGGGAGCCTCTAAGACATCAAGGTGGGGTGAGGGCGGACTCTACGTTTTTGAGTTTGAAAAATGTTATCAGATAAACTGTTGGTTCTGGGGCCACCTCTTACCACCCAGGGTGGGAGTAGGCTCACTGACCCCAAAGTCAAGGGCAGAAGGCACTAGCGAAAGCCTTTCCAGCCCGTTTCTCCACCAGGTCCCTTGCTGGCCGCCTCCCCTCCCCCTGCCCCTGCACGCTGGCCTCAGAGCAGGGAGGATGCTCCTGGCCGGGTTCAGCGCGGGGCTCGGCTCCCGGGAACTCCAGCCTCGGGGTGGGCTACCTTGAGGCGGCTGTAGCGACGGGGCCGAGAGTGAGCCGGCAGTCACTTCAGCGTGGGAAGGCCGGGCGCGCCGCCGCCAGGGGCTCCGAGGTGGCCGGAGCGCGGGGCTGGGCCGGGGCTGCGCCGCGCTCCCGTCTCCCTCCGCCCCGCCGCCCACCCGCCGGCCCGGCCCGCGCTCCCCACGGTGGCTCCGGATTGCAGCAGGCCACTGGCTTTCCACCAAACCCAGAGCTGCAGTATGCCCCCCCTCGAAGGGAATAATTTCAGCCCCCTTCGGCTCGCATGACAATCTTGTGTGACTGGGACGAGTAGGCGGGCACATCTTTTACATGCTAATACTGCCCCACCTCCTTTGAACCCTCCTCTTAGCGCCTCGCTTCCTTTTATTTTTATGATTTTTCCCCTTTTTCTTTCTTTTCTATTTTTTCTTTTCTTTTTATTTCACCTCCCTCAAATCCACCACAGGGGGAAGGGGGAACCCTTCCTGGTCTGTCCCTTCCCCCACGCCTCGTTCCCCAGGGAAGCGAGACCCCGAGACTCTCGGTACTGGCCCGCAGCTTGGCTTTCACCTGGGCTCCGGGATGGCTGCGCCGGGTGCAGGCGGCAGCGCGAGCGGCCGCTCGGTCTAGGCTGTCGCTCCATGTGCTGGCCGATCGGGTCCCCCAGCGAGCTGCCACTGCCGCAGCCCGGAAGGAATGTCCCCTGTTGTTAAGGACCCTGACTGTTTTACACCAATGATTTGCCACTGCAAAGTTGCTTGCACCAACAACACTCTGTCGTTGATGTTTGGATGCAAGGTAGGACGAGGGGTTCGTGTCTTTTTAATGCATGCCATCTCCCTTGGGGGAGCGAACAATTCCTTTTGTTTATTTATGTGTCTGCCTGTTGGGAGAGTGACAGTACCTGCGACTGCTCTGCTCTCTCCGAGCCTGCTGGATTTGGGAGCCTGGAGAGCCCAATGATTTTCCAGAGTTCGATGTTGGGCTGATAACTCGCTGGTGACAGGACCCAGTCTCTAGCATACAGAGGCTCCGGAGAGCAGATAAGCCTCGGAAAGGGGGCGCCTGAGGTGGCTTTTTGCTTGGGATCTCCTTATGCATTTAGCTAGTGCCTGAGCTCTTAGCCACTGATTTGGGAGCTCCTGAACTCATCACAGATTCGCACCACCTGGAGCTGGCCCACAGACATGAGTACCTGGGGTGGTAGGTATACTCCAAGTGAAATTCAACACATTGGTTTAGCCCTTTCCAAGATGAAGGGCTTATTTTGATTTTATACAGAAATCCTGGAGCTAAACTCATGTTCAGCCCCCAATTGTGTGATTTTCTCTGAGTGCAGTCTGCTTGAAATCAACAAACCAAAATTGTATCAAGAGGTGGCACAGTTCTTGAAGTTTGTAGTGAATAACTGTCCTACCCTGGATTTTTGTAAGGGTGATCGGTGTTCCCAAGAAAATGAGGTTTGAAGGTTTTTGAAGCAGGTTACCATTCGTTGCTCCTTGTCTGAAATATATGAACAGAGCTTTCTTGTTGGACTTGATGCACATTCTGGGAAAGATGCACAGAGCTTGCTGTTTGACAAGTCTTCACCCATGAGTGGTCTGAGTACTTCTCCCTTCCTCCTAGGTACAAGCCTTTACTTATTGCAAAAGCTGGTGGGTTCATTCAGCTTGTTTATATAAAATACTTCTTGTGGTCATTATGATGGCTCTTTAAGGGGGAGAGGAGGTGAGCTTCATCTGAAATAACTGAAAATTCACTTCTGTAGCTGAATAAAAATCACACGATCCCCATTGTTCTGAAAAAATAACACCAGAGACTGAATTGGACAGCTGGTAAGCACCTTAGGCTACAGTAAAGTTAATGAAACATACACCTTCAACTTCATGGATAGTGTTCAGAGAAGGTGTAGGCTTGATGAAAAAATTGGGAGTCAGGATTGTTTTATACTGGCTATGCCTAGAGAATTTTCTCTTTTCTTTGGGCCTCAGGTTTTCATCTATAAAGTGAGCAATGTGGAGGAGATGATTTCTGAGATCCCTCCGGCCTAACCTTCTCTTGGTGATAACTTTTATAAAATCATTTAATGGTAAAGTTATTGCCAAACTTTTTTCTATTCACTATGATAGGTTGTACCTTAGGGTCAGCTTCAAAAAATTACTCATATCAAAGAGTCGTTAGAATCTTCTTTTAAAACCCCAAAGAGGCCTTAGAATTGTTGATTTGTGTGTTCATCACTGTCAGGAAGACACAAGTGAATGGACAGCACCAGTAACTAACCAGTGACTAACTCCCTGCACTACTTGTCACCCCTCCTGCATGCTTCTGTGCACTTTCTCTTCTAACTGCACTTAACAGCAGCATCTTAGCAATGGCTCCTCTTTAAAATCCACTCCCAGGAACTTAGGAGAATCGTGTTCCTGTCCTAAATGCTTGTTAACAAAGGTGAATTATTTGTCAAGGGAAATGAAACACATGCAAATGATCAAATAAGATGAGCTGTCAGTGTGGAGAATATTGTTGAATATGGACTTAACTCTTAAAGTTCATTTTAAAAGAAGTTTCTTTTATGCTCTTATATTTTCCCCTGATTTTCTGAAGATATCAGGGGAATCAAACTCAGTATATACTTATTTTTAGAGGCTGAGTAACTATATTAGCTAAACTTCCTTTTAGTTGTCTTTCTGTTGGTGTTTTGATTTAACAAATTTACTTTGTGAAAGAATTTCATGTCAATAGAGTGAAATACCTAAACCAGGGCTATTGGTTGACATTGTTCTTTGGAAAATAAATTAATTCTATGAAAATAAATTGTACTTTTAGAAGGTCTATCCCATCCTCTTTTGCCAAGTATTTGAATATGTTAATTCTTAAAATCCCTATATAATGGTATGGAGATATTATAACCATACTTCTCAGATGTTTAATTATGGACTTGTGAATGTAAGGGTCCTTCAGAATCTTAGATGTAGAAAGAATACTGAAACTTTTCACTGTAACTTTTCTCTAGAAAAGTTCTTACAGAGCTATCTTACAGAAACAACAGAATATAGCATGGAAAACTTGCCTTTCCATAATTTGAAACAAAACTAGATTTCTGCTTACTAGGTATAATGAGTTCTCTACATCTCAGTTTTCTCACATGTAAAATGTCCACAGTAATAACCACTGCATTATGTATTACTGTGTCCGTATTAGCAGAAAATTTAAATGAGATACATGCAGTGATTAGAATGTATTTATTCATCAAGTGATTGGTGCTTTAAATGGCCTTGGTTATTTTCATATTCCACTGAAGGGGGTGGAGCTCATCACTTGTAGGAAGAACCTCTTTCTCTGCTAAAATATTTCTTGCTCATTTTTTCTGTGAGCTTATTCATTTTTCTCAAAGTTAGGTTGCTATAGTCTATGCTGAAAGGTCATACATACTATTTATATGTTGGTAGAACATTCACAAAATGAATTGCATTTGCTAAAATTAGTGAAAAACTTATGCCATTATTCCATTCCATCAACAAATGTTCATTGAGCACACAACAAATGCTAGACACTGGTGACATGGTCACAAACATCTCTTATACTCTGCTTTCAAAGTCAAATGACTATATTGCTTGCAATATTGAGTTAAGGAAAAGTAAATAATAATGATTTCAATTGGATCTTTGAGGAATGTTAGTAGAATTTAAGTAATGAACAAAAACTTATGGAGACATATATATTAATAAGGAGCTTTTGAAAACTTAGATTCATTCAAATATTACCTAGGAAGTATAAAAATAAGATTCTTAGGATGTATCTTTATTTTCTTTCGTGGAAGATACTTAACATGGTAAAATCTAAAACCATGTTCATATGTAAGCCAGACTGTCAGTTTTTAAAACACTGTCTTTACTATCCCAAACCTAGTATTGGTTTGAAACATGCTGAGGAACTTCAGAATTCAAAGCAGGACTCTTATTTTAATTTATTTTGTCACTTAGTTATCTCCAGGACTCTTCTTGCTGCACACTGCACACTGACCATCATTCCATTTATTTAACTAACTATATAAACATGGAGTGTCTTTCTGTGCTAAGCTCTCTCCCAGATACTGTGATTAAATGTTACAGATACAAATGTAAGTATGACACCATTCCTTTCTTCCAGGAAATCCAAGTGTATGGAGAGAAGAAATTCTACTCTCTTCCCTAAAGTACAGCAACCTGACCCTAAGTTCTCATGAGAAAAACTAAAATACTCTTATTCCAAAGAGTTTTCCCATTATATCAATCCCCTTTCTTCCCCAGTCCCTTGATGTTATCATACAGCAAGATTTATGGGAAATTACTTCTCATGGAAAAGGAGGATTTCTGAAGGGCTTATCTTCTTTCTCTCATAGTAATTTATGTGTCATTATCAGAAAATAGGCATCAGCTTTACCACACTTAACACTTTTGCTCCACCTGCAAAGATCCACGTTCTGAATGTAACTCCAAGACCTAGCCTATGTATTGTTTTTCTTTCCATTATCCTGTCCATAACTGCATTGCAAGGATCAACAGTCCCCGTGTATCCCCCTCCTCTTACTCTCCCTTTTCCAGTCATGCAAGGATCAACAGTCCCCATGTATCCCCCTCCTCTTCCTCTCCCTTTTCCAGTCACCATCGTTTCCAAGGAAAAAATGCATAAACAGAAAAGGCAGAATATTTGTTATTCCTCATAATATTCCAAAAGTACTTTTTAAACTGCATTATTCTCTACAATTATTTGTTTTTTTAATTAAAAGGAAGATGTAATTGAAATATGATTCATGCTAAAATGGACAAATGACCTGAATAGACATTTCTATAAAGAAGATACATGAAAAAGTGCCTAACATCATTAATCATCAGGGAAATGCAAATCAAAACCACAGTGAGTGATAACTTTGTACCTGTTAGTATGGCTATCATAAAAAAAATAAGAGATAGCAAATGAGGTGAAGGGGTGGGAAAAAGGAACTCTTGTACACTCTTGGTTGGAATGCAAATTCGTGCAACCATTATTGAAAAACAATATGGAAGTTTCCTTAAAATACAAAAGCAGAACTACCATATGACCCTTCAATCCTCCTCCTAAATATACACCCAAAGGAAATGAAATCAGCACCTCATAGAGACATCTGCTTTCTCATGGTCATTGCACATGATTCACAATAGCAAGGCATAAAAAGAACCTAAGTGTCCAAAAACAGATAACTGAATAAAGAAATTCTTATGTGTGTGTATGTAGACATATATATGCATATTGTTACTCTCACAAACAGGGTAACTGCAAGATAGTGGACAGTGGATATATTAGTTGGATTGCGTATAGTAAGAAATTCACTATGTAAAACACAACATCATTTTGTACACCTAAAATGTGTACAATTAAAAAAAAGAAATATGGCCCAGACTTTAGGAAATCCCTCTCATTTCCCCAACAGCCACTTGTTAATATAACAGCTCAAACCATTAAGACCTTAGGCCAAATCATTTGCCTTTTATATTAACCTTGATGTATGAAGATGCATTAAGATAGAAAAAAAGTTCTTGAAAATGGTATGAAACCCTGTAAAACATTTTTTCCCCAATGAATATTTGGACATTTCATAAACTGTCCTACATAAAGGAAAGGAAAGGAAGTAGGAAGCAACTTCCCTTTCATTCATGTATATATACACATACTCTCCCCAAAGAGAGAAGAGCAAGAGTAAAGAGGAAGAAAAAAAGCAAAAGAAGAGGGAACTGAAATGAACAAGGGATGAGTCCAGGGACTAAAGAACTAAAAGGAAAGGAGGAAAGAATTTGGTTTGATTAAATGCCGTACGTGCTTTACAAGTGTTATTTCTTCCAACCCCCATAGTTATCAGACAAGCAGAGAAAGGAGCTAGGAAAGGAAGAAAAATGCAACAACAGGATAATGTGAAGGAAAAAGGGGGACAGATGAAGAGAAAGAGGCAGTGGGTACTGGGTCCCTCGCCTCCAGAGGGTGCAGTTACACTCCCCCAACATCAGAGGGATTGTCAGCACCTCCGTGGTGGACAGCTCCCCGCCACACTGACTTTCCCAGAACTCCTTTTCTTACCTGGGAAGTATGCAACAGAGAAGTGTTTTTATTTTCTCATTCTTTATTTAAATGAGGAGAACTTTATCCCCAAAGAGTTATGATCCCAGATGATTCATCAGTTGGTATATCATTATGTATGTTTTTGTCATCCAGAGAACAGTTTTTATCTGTGTATTTTGAATATTGCTAAGTTGGACTCTTGGTTCATGCTTTGTTTCTGTCTTATAGTAATATGTGTTTATTGAAATAAATTGGAACAAACAGAAATTAGAAAAGAAAATTTTAAAAGATATTTATAGTCCCAGACTGAGAAGACTAGACAAATATTGTTAAATTTTTAGTGTATATTTTCTTAGTTTCTCAGTACTATTTTTTTATTGTTTTTCTATACATAAGTTGTTTGAAAATGTTGTTGTAATTCAGTTGGTTTGTATTTGAATAAATTTAATTTATATTGGTCTTTGTGAACATGTTTCAATAGCTATATAATAGCTAGCCATCCTTATATTTGGATATTTAGCCCCCACCCCGAATTTTATACTGTTAAAAACAAAATGAAAATCTTGGGCGAATTAGTCTGTTTTGGATTTGAAATTATTTTGGATAGAACATAATAAATAAAATTACTAAGTTACATATTTTTAAAATTTTAAAATATGTGATGATGTGTATTGCTACATTTATTTTAAAGATGGCTGTATAAATTGGCACTGCCACAAGTTATATTATCTGTCATAGCCTTCTCCAGCTTTAAATACTTTACTTCTACTTTATGGATTTAAATATAAGGCAATCTAGTTTATTCTTCTGTTAATAGGATTAAAACTTTGTTGGACTTTAAGTCAGTAGGTGTCTCATGATTATTGGTGTGTCTCAATTTAAGAATATCTAATATTCAGCTGGGTGCAGTGGCATAAGCCTGTAATTCCAGCACTTGGGAGGCTGATACAGGAAGATCACAGGTTCAAAGCCAGCCTCAGCAACGTAGCAAGGCTTTCAGCAACTTAGTGAGACCTTGTTTCAAAATAAAAAATAAAATAGCTCAGAGGTAGAACAAAATAAAAAAGGAATATCTAATATTCAATGTCAGGTATAATAGTGCCTGCTTGAAATCCCAACTACTTGGGAGACTGATGCAAGAGGATCAAGAGTTCAAGGCCAGCCTAGGCAACTAACCAAGACCCTGTCTCAAAATAAAATAAAAAAGGGCTGGGGATGTATCTCAGTGGCAGAACATCCCTGAGTTCAATCTCCAGTACCCCCTCCCACATACACAGAATACTTAATATTCAACAATTATGAATGTTCAAAATGGGTACATTAGGGAGACAGCTATTTACATTATTAAGGTACCAGTCCCTATTCCAACACACAAATGCTTATCTGCTATTATGTGTCCTACAGTTCTACATGCTATGCAAATGTCACATGAGTCCTCACAATAACCCTTTGAGATGGGTATACTAATTATATCAATGTTACATATGGGGAAACCGAGTGATGAACCATTGTTGCGATTGTTAACATTTCCAAAGTCACATGGCTTATAAGTAGCAGGGCCAAAATTTGAATGCAAGCAGTTCAGGTCTAAAGCCTATGCTCATTTCCAGAATAAGTTCAGTACTCTTTCAAATAGCAAGTGTCCTTCCGTAAGTGCCTTTGAGCTAAAAGTTAATTTGCAAACAGATAATTTACACACACCTTTCTGGGAACATACCTGAATTTGAATGTGAAGCACCACTTGTTAGAGGACTCAGCCTAACAAACTCTTTCTTCTAGGAGAAATTTGATCCAACAAACCATTTTTCATAGTATTCACGCTCTCGTTTTCCACATGAGGTTACTAAATCATGTAGACAGGAGGTGTCTTGCTCAAGGTCACACAGCAAGTCACAGAGTCACAGCGGCAACCAGGTCTCCTAGTTTCTAACTCACTGTTATTCTTTCTGTGTCACACATTCTAACTATGAACTTGAAGTTCTGAGAACCAAGGTGAGGAAAGAAACTGACACGTTGCATCTTTAAGAAGCAGGAAAAAAATCACACCCTCCTAGCAGGACTACTGTAAAGGTTAAATTGGATATCAAATCTGAAAACATTCAGCGCAATGTCTGGCATGTGATAAATATTCAATACATGTGTTTTTTCCTCATTGTATTAAAGCCATTTTGCATAGTGGTGAAGAAACGAGATTGTCAACAGCATAGGATCCAGTCAAGTACACTGAAATTCATCCATCAGCCAGTGGATTGTATTAAGGTGTTTTAATGCTACAAATGGAGAATCTGGAAGTTTATATAATTCACACCCCATAAAAAAATCCTAGATTAAACCTGACCCAGAAAGAGAAAATGAAAAATGAGCTAATGAGAGAAGCAGGTGCTGACTATCCCAAACAACTCATGTCACCTGTGACAAAGTGCACTTGCCAGTTCAAGGTCTTTTAAAATTTTTATTGTTAATAGAAAATTTAGAAGGAAAAACCCAATTTTTATTGTTGTACTAAGGATTAAATCCAGGGCCATTCTACCTCGGAGCTGCAACCCCAGTCCTTTATATATATTTTTTATTTTGAAATAGGGACTCTCTAAGTTACCACGTGATGGCCTCGAACCTGCGATCCTCCTGTTTCAACCTTTCAAGTACAAGGCATGCACTACACACTCAGCTGAAAAACCTAAATATTAACAGATAAAAGTGGTTTACAATTATTCTGCCATTAAATATGTTCACCAAAAAAGGAATGTTATCATAGAATTCAGGATCCTGAAAAGTTCACATTTTATGGAGACTTTGTTGCTTTATCCTCACTTATGGGGATGCCCTAGTAATGTTCCAAAGTTCACAAGGTAAAATCACCCCAGTCCTTTCTGAATTAAATTACCCCTCGACTCCTGTGGTACCCAATACTTAGTGCTTGCCCTTTATTTGTACTATTCAGTTGTAACTTCTACTTACCTGTCTGCCCATCTGCACTATTAGAACTGTAGGGGCAGGGACCATATCATATAATTTTGAATAGTGCCTGAACGATCCAGCAAATAGAACTGTTCCTGTTCCACAAAAAGGCTGTTAATAAATATTCGTTGAATAAATGAGTGAGGTATACAGGTGCCCATAAATGTTTACTGAGCCAGGTGTGGTGGGCACACCTGTAATCCCAATACTTGGGAGGCTGAGACAGGAGGATTGCAGGATCGAGGCCAGCCTCAGCAATTTAGCAAGACTCTCAGTAACCTGGCGAGACCCTGTTTCAGAACAAAAAATAAAAAGGGAGTGTAGCTTGGAGTTAGAATGCCCCTGGGTTCCATCCCCAGTAACACATACACACAGACACACACACACACACACACACACACACACACACACACACAGTTTACTGAACGAATGAGTGAAAAAATAAATGGTATCCATTTTGTTATCATTCCTTTGTCACTTTCCCTTAATAGTTTGCCTCTAAGGACCTCTTGTGTTTTCAACCTTACTAGATCATGTTTCCTTTAGACTTGATGTGAAGCATTAGCTCTTTGTGGGTTTCGCCATCAGCTTCCCTGCTTCTCAGGTCTTTGGACTGGGACTGGAACTGCACATTGGCTCTCTTGGGTCTCCAGCTTGCTGACTGCAGATCTTAGGACCTAACCTGCATAACACAGGGACCAACCCGTGTGTGTGCACGCGTACACATATGCATCTGCATGCGCTATGCATCTCCATATGCACTATGCACCCCAGATACCAGTTATATTAGGGTTCTCCAGAGAAATAGAGCCAGTAGAACTGGTACACATTTCTAGATGTCTATCTATCTTTTGGAAGTGACTGAACTTGCTTTCTAAATTCATGAACTGGGCCATAAAGGAGGAGTGTGGCTTTGGATTCATTTCTACCATTTATCTTTGTGATCCAACACTATATTTGGAAGTGTTGAAAGAACAATATGTCAGGAAGTAGTGGAAGGCATGCCTTTTTCTTGGATAGAAGTAGGAAGGGGAAAAGGGAGTAGAAAGAGGAGAAGAGAGTATTAGATTATACTCTAGCCTACCACGTGGACCAAGCAGAGATACTCTGGGTGAGTCTGAAGTCTGGGCAGGCAAACATAGAGGTAGGAAGCAAGTCCTGAAGGTAGAGATTGGTATTAAAAGGTGTCCTGTGACTAAACCATTAGCTCTCTGACCTCAGGGGAGCTCTTTCACCTGAGTTTAGTTTTTTCTTCTGTATAAGTGGGTTTCTTATACAAATCAAGCAAAAAGCGACTAATACAATGTCTGCATGTAATATCAGTTAAATAACTATTGGTTTTCTTCCTCTCACTCCCTCAGAAGCAGCCCCTTTCTATTTTACTTTTATTTGCATTAGTACAGTATGAAAAGAGAGACCAGTAGCATAGTGGACGGGGATTGAGGGGGAGATGGGGAGGGGAAAAAGGAGGATTGTGGAAGAAAATGGTTCAAATAATACTTTGGCAATATATAAAGGTATTACTACCAGTTTCTCTAGCATGTACAAGGAGGGAGGAGGGGACAGCATGGTGGAACATGGAAGGAAGTACACTAAGAGCTGTGTGCATGTACATCTGCATCACACTGAACCTCACTATGATGTATAATTGCAATGCACTAATAAAAATTATATATATATATATATATATATATATATATGATTTTACATTTTCATATGTAAGACTTAGGAGCAGGAAAGAGGAGTCACTATATGAATCAGTTCAGACATCTCTACCCAGCCCACCATTATTGAGTATTTACTAAGTGCCATCACTTTGCTGTGGAACATTTTCTGTATCATCCCTAGCATATTATTGATATACCCATTTCCTCCTGTTTGACATAGTACTGGCATAACTCTCTTTGCCCCATGATTTCGCCTCAGAGTCTGTCAGAAGACACTTCCATCCCCCAGGGCACCTTGCGTGTGAGCCCAAACTCAGAAACATTTGTGTTATCATAGCTGTTGTTACCAGAGGTGTTGGTGCACAAAGGTAGCCCAGTAGATAAATTTTTCCCCTAACATTTTCTGCCTGAGAAAATCCTGCTGTAAGTATCACTAAACCATATTTTCTTTATTTAAAAGGCCAAATGACCATATAAAAGAAATGATCCTTGGAATTCTACAGGCTGCCTAATTCCCAAGTAAACCTTTCTTGAGTTCTGTAAAATGAAAACATTTTCTCTCTGTGCTCCAGCCAGTATCTTGCTCTTTGCTGGAGCTATTTCCCCAGCAAATTGCTATGGTTGGTCTCTCGAGCCAGAGGGAAGAAAAAAGGTTTTCTAATGAAAATGCTGACAGGTTCTTATCTACAGCAGTGTGAGTGGGGATGCTATGATCTCATTTATTGTAGAAACCGGATGCCTGTTTTGGCTGAAGGGAGAACAGGCATCCTCCAGAGCTCTGAAGTTTGAAATTCTTATCTTGAGAAGTTTGTGAGGGGAAAAAAAAATAGCTGTCGGGAAATCGGAAATTAGGGCTATGCAAACTGTACCTTTGTTCTTTCAATAAAGTAGAAAGTTGAATTTCACTAAGGACCTCAGAGGAAGGTGAGCATGAGTTTTCAGAGGCTGGGGATGGAGATCTGGTATTTCCTTGCTGCATATAGGACTTAACTCTTTGTAATGGCCTTATCTGACTAGCTAGAAAGAACCCCCAATCTTGATCTTATTCATGTTTTAAAATGTTCTCTATAATTATATAGATTTATGTATCTATATATTTTCATTATATATATTTTCAGAATTATATATTTATATATGTGTATATATACTTATAAATAAAATTCTGCAACATGTTTATCTTTAGTCCCTAAATAGTGCTCTGAGATAGATATAGATGAGTAAACCAAAACACATTGAATTGAAAGTTCTTTTTAGTAGAGACATTCAAGCATCAAGCTAAAGCCCATTTCTCCATATTATTCAGGTAATCAACATAACTAATCAGGACTAGACTGGATATCCTTTAGAGTCCCTTTCAAGACATTGTGCCTTGCCTAAGGTCACAAAGCCTGTATCACTGGCACTGGAGTTTAAGTTCGGGATTCTAACCGCAAGCTTATGGAGAGTTTCTCTTTTCCTTGTTTGTCCCTCCTTAAGCATTTCCTGGGGACTGCCCATGCTTCCAAAGCATTGAACCAAGACATTCCTGGGACAATGCAAAAAGAAGTGAGAGGAATAGGTGCTTGCCCCATCACATTCATTTATGTGATCAAAGTAAGTGTGTGTTGCCTAGTTGAGGGGTAGGAGGGTGCACTGTGAACGGCTGTATGGAATGCATGCCAAGACAAGTCATGTCGCACCTGTGTAATGAAGACAGGTAAGCATTTCAGATAGTAAGGGTGGAAGTACAACTGAATGACTTCAGGGTATTGGTTCCTTCTCTCCTCTGGTTTCCAACCTCTTGCAGCCAGCTCCTAGCTGGGAAATGCAATGCCTACTGTGCTCCTGGAATGGATAGAGTGAGAGTGTGTTGTTAGGCTAACTGAAGGCACTGCTGGCCCGTTTTCTATTCTTTTACAACCCACGTCAGGAGTCCAGGACCTGGATATTGACTTCCTACTTCCAGTCAAGTCAGTTTCATGTATGCTTCCGTTATCAGTTATTTATACTTTTAGTATCAAGCCAAGAAATTCAACAATTTACATGTGCCAAAATCCCTGGTTCTTATCCTATAGAGATTTGTAGACCCAAATATAACTTTGACTGAAAAATGAAGATCTTTAACTCCGTGTAAAGAAGGCCTAGGTGTTAAGTATTCTGGGTTCTAGGAAGGCAGAGAAAAATCATTTATAAAGTTCTTCTGAATTTAGTCAGCTTCTTACTAATGACCAACATCTCATTGTTTCCTTGTGGAACTGTATTTGCTAGGGATGCTTGAACTTTCTTTCTTTCGTTTGTTCATTATTTATTGTGGTGCTGAGGATTGAACCTGGGGCATTCTACCTCCAGCCCTACTTTATTTTTAAATTTTGAAATAAGGCCTTGCTAGGTTGCTCAGAGCCTTGCTAAGTTTCTGAGGCTGGGCTTTGAACCTGTGGTCCTCCTACCTCAGCCTCCCAAGTGCTGGGATTACAGGCACCACCATGCCCAATCTGGCTGAGTTTTAGATGTTACCAGACCCTAGTGCACTTTGTTGTTGTTGTTCCATTCTTATAGAGTCAGGAAGATGATTCCTAAATTTTCTGCCCTAAAAGGACAACCCAAAGTATGTTATTTTACTGTAGCATAGCCAGGTATTGTGCAATTTTGAATGAGCATTTGGCATTGGTGTACATGTCTTCTTTTTTTTTAATAAGTTTCTATTGGTGCATTGTAGTCTCACATCACAATGAGTATCAGTTTGGTGTTAACATACATGCATACAGCTCTTGGTGCCCCCCTACATGTAGCACTGAGAATGATGTTGGTATAATCTCATATGTACACATTGTTTATGACAGTAATTCCATAGATTAACTTCTTTCTTACCCTTCCCCTTCCCTTGTACCCCTTCCCTTGCGCCACTGAGGGTTCTCTGTTGTCATTGGAGTATCTTTTGTGTCCCCACTACTCCCTAAATTGCACATATTAATGAAAACATATGTCCCTTCTTTTTTTGTGATTGGCTAATCTCACTTAACATAATTTTCTCCAGATCTTTCCATTTTCTTGCAAATGCTGTTATTTTGTTCCTCTTTATTGCTGAGTAGAATTCCATTGTGTGTATTTCCCATAATTTTGTAATCCATTCATCTGTTGATGGACATCTAGGTTGGTTCCATAATTTGGCCACTGTGATTTGTGCTGCTATGAACATGGGTATGCATATATTACTGTTGTTTTCTAGTTTCAATCCTGTATATGTCTTCTTTATAAACATTTTTAGGGAAGGGATCTCAGATAGAACCCTTTCCAGATAAAAGCCTTAGGCTTCTTTTGGTAGTTTTTTGGTTCATTTGTCCTCTTTACATTTAATTGATGATGTTTTATTTTACTTAGTTTCTCTCTGAAGCAGTTTAGGAAAACTGTAGAGCAACTTCTATTTTGATGTAACTGAATTTTTAGCAAATTAAGAAATAATGAATGGACTTAAATAGACTTGCAGAGGTTCAGCTTTTTTCTTTTTCATTTTTCTGTCTGGTTAAATATCAAGATTGCTTTCCTACTTCCTGTCTGGGAATGCAAATTTGTCAAAATGAGTTTCATCAGTCCTAGAATATTAATGTTAGGATTTGATGTTGTGCTTCATAGATGAAGGTGGCTTTGAAGATCCTTTTTTTAAGTCCTTACAGACTCAGTTCCATTGAATCTGACTCCATGTTAAATTATAGTGAAACTATCAACTTGTATTGATATGCCATTCAGAAATATTAACAAGATGGCCCACACAGTATGTCTACAGTTGCTTATCTTCAAAAAAAATCCTAACATGCAGTTTGAAGTCCTTCCCTTGCATATGATCTGACTGTTCAGAGCTCCCAAAGCACTCTCTGTATATTTGCTTTTGGCTCTGAGTCATCTAGCACCTTGTACTGTTATTTAGTTGTTTCATATAAACATTCTACTTGCCAGCAAGAACACCATTAGTTTATTTACCAAATAAATTAAGTATCCCCTTCTGCAGTTGTCCAGTGTCTTACTATGCTATGGGCTCTTTCCAAGAAAGGAGACCAGGAGGCCAAAGAAATTTTAATAATATCCATACATATCTTTCAGGACTCAGTTTGTCATCTCCTCATGGAAGGCATCCTGACCACCATATCCTCTCTGCTCCCATTGAGTCATGGACTTCTTTCAATCATATTGAGCTAAATTGTCACAAGGCCCCAAATACTTTAAGGAGTCAGAGTCATGGACTTGTCTCAAATACATAGGTATTAGTACAGTGCTTGCAACATAGTAACTGCTCGACATACTACATTTACTGGAAGATAGGGTTATGTATTTTTTTGTTTAATTACTTAAGCAACTGAAGCATATTATTTTGAACAAAGAAGAACCTAGCCAGGTGCTGCAGTGCACGCCTGTATTCCCAGTACTTGGGAGTCTGAGTCAGGAGGATTGTAGTTTCAATGCCAAGCTCATCAACTTAGCAACCTAACAAGACCCTGTTTCAAAATAAAAAATAAAAAGGGATGTGAGTATAGCTCAGAGGTAGAACACCTCAGAATTCAATAATCCCCACTACAGGATTACTTTTGTTAAAGCTTCTCATACCTCCTCTATAATGATACCCATCATACTTCATTTTTAGGAGACTTTCAGCTGCATATAATTTCTAGTGACCTCCGCTTCATGAGAGTAGAAGGAAAAGTGAAGTATTTAATAAATACATGTTGAATGAACAAATAAATGAATCTCTCAGTCCCCATGACTGAGACCAAGAAGTTGGTTGATAGGTACTTAGGGATAAAGGGATACACGAATGACTATAAACATAACTCCCACAGCAACCTACTTTTCGTGAGTTAGTTTATATTCATATTAAAACAATTTATTGTTTTTTTAACAGCTGGAAGGGATTTGCTTTGTTTTTATTGCTCATAAAGTGACAACAGCTTTCATCTCTCTGCCAGCCTTGGAATCCAGTATTGTCCAGGATAGAAGTGAGTGCTTTTTAGTAGGACTGGTAAGAGAGCTGGTCTCGTACTTCACAAGACGAGATCTAGCTCTGGTGCCCTCCCAGGATCCTACCTGCCTGGTGCTCTGGTCTCCTGGGATTTCTGTAAACAGGTGGCCACAGTAGTCCAAGAAGAGATGTCAGAAAATCCCACTGTGTATAATGAGCTTTTCAGCAAAATCATCTTCTTCATCCCAACCAGAGTCACCAATTCCTATGAAAGTTATTCAGAATTAAATCCAGTTAAAACACATTTATTTTCCATTTGTTAGTTAAACTACTTTGAATGCTTTATTCCCTTTAAGAAATAGTCCTGGCCAACTAGGCAGAACTGTTGAAGATTGTTGCTAAGAGCAACCAGCTGAGTTCTTAAATTAACCAACAAGTCACCTCGGATCCTTTCTAGAAATGAGAATGTGCATGTGTATGCATGCTCACGCGTCTACTTAAAGACATATGTACATATGAGTAAATAATCCTGTCATTGCCTACAGATTCAGGTTAAGCGGGGTTGTGTCTAGAACTAATCACATAGAAGGAAATGAGAGTGCTCTGTGAAAGTAAGGAAATGAATGAATGGATTATTAAGAAAAACTCTGATCAATGTTATTGGGCTGGTTCAATATTAAAGTGCCCCATATTTTTAGATCATTATACTTGTATGAATTCTGGTCTACATGTAGAAAATTGAGGTTGTATACACTATGAGTGCCCAGACCTGCTCTTATTTATGTATTGCTTTCCCCCTGATGTTCAGCTGGATACCTGGCACACAGTAAAGGCTTATGAATATTTTCTGTATGTATGAAAGAATGACTGTGTAGGTAGTAATCTCATTTTATCAATGAGGGATTGGAGGTACATAAATTGGAGGGGAATAAATAACATTCAATTTATTTACACAGAGAAATCAGCTAAACTGGTTTCCAAACCTAGGTGTGCTTAACTCTGAATACTATACTCTGAAGTAAAATGTTTTTTCTTCTTTTAAATATTGGAAAAAGAAAAAGAAAAAGAGAAAATTTCACAGGACCTAGGTTTAGATCCTCAGAACTTGGGAATTGACACCTGTGTGGATGGTATATCACAGAGAGAAACAAGTGTGCATGTTGGATAGATAGATTGAAA
The DNA here is from genome assembly GCA_004027185.1 of Glis glis. Lineage (NCBI taxonomy): Eukaryota > Metazoa > Chordata > Mammalia > Rodentia > Gliridae > Glis > Glis glis. The sequence goes on along the minus strand of PVJS01007135.1, from coordinate 31,284 downwards.
ACTGACTCCTAAAGCCGGGCGTGGTGGCTCATGCCTGTAATCCCATGCACACTCTCATTTTCTAGAAAGGATATGAGGTGGTTAGTTAGTATTTGGAAGGCTGAGTCAGTAGGATCACAGATTTGAGGACAGCCTCAGCAAGTAGTGAGACTCTCATCAACCTAGCAAGACCCTGTTTCAAAATAAACATAAAATAGGGCTGCAGGTGTAGCTCAGAGGTAGAATGCCCCTGAGTTCAATCCCCAGTACCACAAAAAAAAAAGAAAAGAAAACTGACTCCTACTATTTTTTAGCAGTGGGGAAACAACAGGAAAAATCTTAAAATTCCTAACAACTAGTCTTCAAATACAAATAGAACTATGAATGGTTTATTAAATACATATTATATGAATTAAATGAGATTGTAAAATTAAATAAACAAGCATTTAATATGCTATATGCTAGGAAATATTGGCTTCTATTAACTACTGTTATTTAAAGCAGAGGAGAAACAATGTGATGATGTGCCATTCTAGAGAATATATCCCACCAAAATAAATTCAATAATTTACCCATTCATTCATTCATTCATTCATTCATATATACATGCACATCTCATATCAATAAATCCTGGTAGTACTATTCTTAATATGTTTGTAAGCTTTAACAGGACTAAAAATTGTGACTCCGGAATTCTTATGGACCTTTCTAGTTTAAACAGCTATTTATATTCTCTTACTTAAACTTGCTGAGAATTCCTTCAAAGGTAAAGACTTGGATGATTTGCTTTTGTTAACTGTCATAAAATTAATAATCCAAACCAGTCTTTTTCTCTTCACCCCAGCTTCTGAGACCTAAGTAGCCAACTGCATGTTAATGTTTTGAAAAAAACTATAATTTATGATATGGAATTTTATAGAACTGAGCTTTATTTATCTGAGAGATGGCACATTTGTGGTAGATAACCCCCTGACCATCGCAAATTTGAATGGTAAACATTTGCTTCTTACATTCACAGAACCACTTGCTTCAGCACCTCCAGCTTGTCTGGGTGGAAACCACTTTTCTCATGTGTGTGTGTGTGTGTGTGTGTGTGTGTGTGTGTGTGTGCATTCAAATCTAATCTGAGGGAAGAAAGGTCAGTGATTTAGAATAAGTCAGATTCTCAAGGTTTACTTCAGAGAAACTGAGTGAACCCTACTACAGTGTCCACAATTGAAACTGTGATTCATGTGAACTGGGGCACCTCACAGTCTTCCTGTGAAGACTACACACTCGTTTCTTTCAAAAGAGAGATGACTCAGTGAATCAAGCATAGGAGCACCTCATTCATCTGGCAGGATGAGGAAATTGTGGGTTCTGCTTAAGCACAGTTTTTATCAAAAAGGGTAGGCCCCCTTCAAATATGTAAAACATTTGTAAACATTTGGGGTGAAACTCTTCATGAATGTAGTATCAACGTCCCTGCTTCAGTGATACTGTGAAGACCAAATGTAATCAGGCATGGAAGCTCTTTGGGAAAAAGTTGATCTCCATAAATAATGATTAATTCATTTCCTATTTAATGTGTATGTGTAGATATTTTCATGTGCCAGGTACTGTGTGAGGATCTGAGAAGGTAAGGATGAAGGAAATAGACATGGTCCTTCCATCCTTCCTTCCTTGAGATTATAATCTAGTGGACGAAGCAAATGACTTAACAAATAAGCATACATACAATGATAGCTTCAAAGGAGGAAGAGGCAGAATAGGAGATTATATATATAAGGCCTGATTTAAAATGTGAGGCCATTGTAGGTTTTACTAAGGAAGCAGTATTTGAGAAGGAGGAGTTCGAATTAGAAAAGATCACAAAGATGGCTGTGGGTGGTGGAGTGAGGGGTGCTTTGAGGCAGAGCAGAAGGAAATACTTGAGAGAACTATTAAGGCTTGGTAACTGATTAATGGAGAAGGGAACTGAAAATAAGTGGAAAAACAAAAGATGTTTCAAATTTTAAGCCTGGGGTTGTGGGAGAATGATGTTAATGTCAATAGACCAGGGAAATTGGAAGTGAGGAGGAATTGGATTTTTTTCTTTTTTTTTTTTTTGCATTGTGGCATCAAGTTTGGGGAGACAGAGAGCTATGCACATGGTGAATGACCATTCACTAGTTGAATTGCAGCGTGGAGTAAATGAGCCAAGTTGCAGCTACAGACTCAAGAGCCAGCAGTTGCTAATGCTGTAGGGGGCATGTAGAGAGAAACAGAAGGCCCCATGTCCCCATTTCGAGAGGTAAAAGGCAAAAGTAGTAAGCAAGGAAGACTAAGAGATGTAGTACTATAGAAATGAAGTGAGGAGAGAATCTCAAGAATAAGGGAGCTGATGTTACTGATCATTCATTCATCCAGTTCTTCCACTCAACAAAGAGTATGTGTATATGTATATATATGTGTGTGTGTGTGTGTGTGTGTGTGTGTGTGTGTGTGTGTTTATATTTATATTGAAATATTGAATATTATGTTCCAGATATTTGCTAGGCACATGGGGCATCAACATTACCAAATACGTCATATGACTTAGAAAAGGAGGATAACTATTGGATAAAAAATGGGATTTGGTAATACCATTAGAGTTGAAAAAAGGATAGGGGAAAGATCGAGGTCACAGCCAAGTATTATTTGAAGACATTATTAGAGAAAGATGGGATAAAAATAGTGTGAATAGGTGTGTAGGGTCAACTGAAGGCTCTCTTCAGGCCTAAGGTGGAGCAACAGAAGGAAAAGGCGGTGAAGACACTGAGAGTGGGGTGGGAGGAAAGCTGTATAATATCCCGAATCAGCCAGCTCTGCTTTGAATGCATCTCCACTACTTCTGGACCTCACTTTCACTATCAGTTTTAAAAAATATGGTGGTGGTAGGAGGGAGTGGAGGAGCTCAAATACTTCCAGTTTTACCATTCTGAAAGTCCAAGCAAAAGAGAATTAACATAAGGGGCAACGTCAGGGTACAGGACCCAAAGTTGTAAATAGCTATTTTGAGTTTTGAGCTATGCTAGACAGAGTTTCCTTCCACCATATCTCTTGGGAGTAAATGTCATAATTTTCTTGATAAACAATAGAAGCCTAAGAATATAGAGATTAAATGACTTAACTAAAGTCATCAACTAATGAATACAAGAGCTGAGATTCAAAGTCAGACAGACATAGCCGGGCGTGGTGGTGCACGCTTGTAATCCCAGTACTTTGGGAGGCGGAGACCGGAGGATCCGGGTTCGCGGTCAGCCTCAGCTCTCTCACTCTCTCTCTCTCCCTGTCTCTCTCTTTCTCTCTGTCTCCTTAGTGAGGCCCTCCGCAACTTCGTGAGACCCGGTTTCAAAATAAAAAGTATAAAAAATAGGTCCGGGGGCGTAGTGCGGAGGTAGAACGCCCCTGCATTCAATCCCCGGTACCGCAAAAAAAAAAAAAAAGTCAGGCAGACATGAGAATGAGAGCAGTTAGAATCTTCTCTGTTGATGGAACTCCACAACTGTGAGAAAACAGAAAACAATACATGGGAATAAGAGAAAGGTTTGGTAACAGGAGCCTGTGAGCTGTGGAGAAGGTCCATGTCAACTAGGATTGGGAGCATTTCCCAGAGGGAGATGAGATGACCCCACTGAAGTGACTGCACTTGACTCTGCCATGCTCACCTGGTCCTTGACTGGTCTTGTCTACAGCTTCCTGTTCTACAGCACCAGAATGAGATGCAGGGACTGGAGGTGATCCAGGGTTTAGGTCTTGTACATATCCCTTGGTGGAAGTGTAAGTGGGAAACTAGAGAGTGACAGCGACAGCGTGTGTCTTTTGGTGGCTGACTGCAGGCTGGACAAAGAGTTAGGGTAGCCAGAAGCCTCCTGAGCAGTGTGGGTACCCTCTGCCTTTCTTTGCTTTAGTTATCATATGTGTCTTCTGTAACAACCTCAAATACAAACAAGAGGACAAGGACTTTGGAATACAGCAGACCAGGGTTCAAATCCAGACACCATTCCTACGCACAGAATGATATTGAACAAGTCATTAAACCTCTTAGTCTCTGGTTTCTCCTTTGTGCAGGGTGGGACTATTAATGCCAACCTTGTAGATGTTTGTAAATATTATCTGAGATACATGATATGATATGTCTTAAAAATAATGTTACCATGCCATGTTGTTATTGATATTGTATTTCAGTGAGATCTGATTTTGTGGAAATTTTTTACTCTCTTGATATTTAAGTTAGCTAAACTTGATCAGATTTTCTCACAGAGTAACTGTTTTCTAACTTCAAAGCCTCATCTTATAAAAAGAATTCTCAAAATGTCTCAGTACAAATTAATTTTTACATAATATCCATGAAAAAGAAGACAGATTTTTCTTTTGCCTTTTTTGCACTTAGCATTCATTTATAGTCTGAGATTGGCTTCACTGGGTACTGTTTGATTCTGGTGCACTCCAAATTATCTTTAGCAATTATTTTCTCTTAATACAGTAATGCATACGATAAGTATCATTAGTTTATACTCTAAAGTACCACTGCATGTTAAACTATACTATTGATGATGAAATAATAGCTTTAATAAACATTGTGAGATTTTGCCAACTTTTGGTTCCTCTTGTTGGGTTTGGTGTTAATAGGAAAGTGAATAAAAAAAGCAACATTTATTTTATACCTACTATGTGTAAGAACTGTCCTAGGTGTTTAACACACCATATATATTAAATACTCCAATGAACACATGAAGTAGTTATTAGCCCAATCCACAATGAGGAAATAAGTTCAAGTTCATTAAGTGAATCTTTTCATGTCATAATGCTAAGAAGTGGGACAGCCCACATTTGACCTAAAGTCATTTAGACTCAAATTCATGCACTTTCTCAAATAGCTCATCATGCCTCTCATGGGTACATGAAACTTGTCTTCTTGTATTTTGGAAGCCTTTCTATATGAAGCCCTTTATCCTATTACTTCAAAACAAAAGAGTTTCAAAGGGAGGAGTCTTTTAGAATTTCATATCCCCAAAAAGAAAGGAGGTACTAAATCAGACCCCAGCCCCTTAGGAAAGAGAGAAAGCCAGAAAGTAGGATGGAAAAGATGGGAAGCAAAGTATTTTTTTAGCTCTTTCCTTGTATCAGACTCTAAGCTTGACATCAGAACCTAGGTTGGGGCCAAATCTTGTGAAGATTCATCAGGAATGTTGGGATTAGAGAAATCTGAATAGTCCATTATTTCTCTTGAGTCTATGATTAGTCACTGTTCAGCCTTTTATTTTATTGGTGCATTGTAATCATACATCTTGATGGGTTTCAGGGTGTTAGTCTTTTGATGACAGAGTGATCTTTCCATTTGAGAAAGTGCATGGAATTGTGAGGCACAATGGGTTGTGTTAAGCAAGAAGGCAATGTAGTGGCCTGTTGACTATGAGATTTTATCCATAAGGTGACTGGAAATCACAAGTTATAAAAATAGCAATGCAGTGAAAACTGGTGACTACTCCATGCTAATGGAATATAAAGAAATAAAATGTCTTACAGGAATTCAACAGTGTTGAATTATGGCAGAAAAAAACCAACAGTGTCTTCAGTTGACTTTTAGAAATTAACTGTGTTCTAATTTTTAAAGCAATGTGTATTTTTATGACATTAATTCCAGATATCTTATTGCTTACTTTAGAAGAACATTTGATTCTTTCAGATGCACATCTTGGTATATATTCTATAAAAGAATAGTTGAACTTAGAGTGTAGTCCAAACACCTAGGACATATGAGAAAGTAGACTCTAAAGTAAAATTAAATTGTATAGAGTAGATGTCTCTTACAATTACTTAGAATGAAAAAATAAACTATTGCATTTCTTCACCTAAATGAGCAAGGTTTGAATCTTTGTCCTGCACTCATTCCTTTGTTGGTCCTGAACAAATAGTTTAATCTGTCTGTGCTTGGTTTTCTCATTTTCAACTCAATTTTAAATCCACTGTATGGTACTGCTGTGAGGTACTTGCAAAGTACCTGGACAATGTCAGAGTGCAGCCTGACATCAGAAACAGATAGTGAGACAATTTTGTATGTGAAAGAAAAGTCTCATGGTTTTAAAGGTTTGGACAAGATGACTGTGTATCACTACTTGGCTCACTGCCTTCATACTACCTTTGTATCATCTGTCTAGTGAGTTACCAGAAAAGGCCCTATCCAAAGACAACTGAGTATTTTTTGTAAAATAGAGAGAATCCCCTGATATATTTAGAGTAATTAAGAATTCCCAGTGAAATATGTCTAATGCTATACAGATGTGCATTTCTTTGATGATAGACATTAAATAAAATATCTAATTAAAGTGAATAATTGAATTTTCATAGCAATTTAGTGGTAGAAATTAGCAGTTCCAAAAGCAATTGTGTTTCTATCAGAGGACGTTATAACTAAACACAGTACTTTTTATGGTGGAAAACACATATACCTTCTGCTTCTGAACCTTGGTGGGTTTACCTGACTGTAACATAACTGATATCTGCTTGATTAGTATACAGTTTGAATTATCACAAAAATATTTTAAAAGGGAAAACTGTGAAAACATGCGATAATGAAATACATTCTTGAGCCAAAGTAGTTTGCATTTGAATATTCACTCTTCTTCAAAAATGATTTTGGATAAATAAATTCTTGGAGCCTTTGTTTCTTTATCTAAAGAAGAGAGATAATAGTACCAACTAGTGGAACTCTTGATGTAATTAAATAATACATGGAAATGGTCTGGCACGTTGTGCAACTCAATGTATAACCATTAGAGGTGAATTGTTATTTCAAATTCTTATAATTGCACTGGAAAGAATATACAAAGACAATTTTATTGTATTTTTCTAACAAAATTTGTTTTGAAAAAAGTAAATAATCATTGCCTGATTGTGTTTCATACAACTGAATAATTTCAGCTGAATTTAATTAAAACAAAATTCACCTGCTTTCAATTGTTTTGTATTCAAAATATGTCTACACTTACTAAGAGATGGGGATACCAATTAGGCTAGGGATGAACAGGCTTATTCGTAAGATGTTGGCTTGTCATGCTGGATGCTTGGTGAATCCTTGCCTCGGGGAATCTAGCTGTAGTCACACAACCACAGAAAATAGTATCATGCTTCTTTCCAGCAATAGCCTTTAAGGCTTTTGAAACAAAGCCGTAGTAACTGATTAGGTTTCCCATACTGTATCTTTCCTTCTGCTCCTGTGATGTTTTAGTTTACCTATCTATAAACACAGGCAGGGAAAAGGGTAATTTTTATCTCTTCAGTTGCTCAAGCTAAAAGTTTAGAAGTTATTCTCAAGTGTTCTATTTTCCTTAGCCTCAAAGTCTACTTGGATGCTTTGTTTTGCTGATTCAGTCTCCTTTACATCTTTGAATCCTTCTTTCCTCCCAATTACGTACACATCTGCAGGGGCACCAACCCAGACCCAGTTTAAGCTTATTTGAACTGGATTTACCTTTTGACTAATCTGGTGCCTCGAATCTCACCCTTTTCCTCCATGTGGTAACCACGAGGAATTTTCTAAAATAGAAATCTAATACAATTACTTCTTGGCTTTCCAGTTTTCACATTTTTTCAAGGGTAAAATAGCATGTGACATCATTGGTAATGGAGCCAAGGCCTTTGTAGTCTCACTCCTGCCTCTCCAGCTTAGAATTTGAGAGCTCAGGCTCTGGAGTCAATAGACCTGGTCATAAATCCCAGATCTACCAAATTTTGGGCAACTTACCTAATCATTTTATGTCTCAGTTTCCTCATATATAAAATTAAGAAAATAATAGTAGTATTTATATGACTTGGTTATTTTGAGGATTAAATGAGATAATATTTATAGATTTGCCAGTGTGGCACATGGTGAGAAGTCCTTAGTACTATCTTTTACTTCTTCCTGCATAAGGAGTCCACACAGTACACATAACAAAGTGCCTTCTCTTTGTTAAACAAGCGGCTGTCTTGTTTTCATGACTGTTTCCTCTGGTTTGTCACCATGTATCCACATCCTCCTCAATCCCTTGTCTCCTTGTCATATACTTCTCACCTAATATACTTAGCTCAAGGCACATTTATTATTGGAACACCCTCTGTTCCCCATGAATGGCGGTGGAAAGTACCTTCTCTGGGCTCCATTGGTAGGTCAAGGTTGAGGGAGTGCATTCAGGATTCCAACTGTTTGGATTCTGATCCTTACTTGCTGTGTGACATTGGGCAAAATAGTCAACTTCCTTAAGCCTCAATTTTATCTATAGATTTCTGTGAATAATGGGACATATTTAAAGGGTTACATGAGGATTAAATAAGACAACCTATGTAAGTGTTCAGTATAGTGCATTATACATAATGCAAGCTGGAAAACTATGATTCAATAACTATAATAAATACCACAGAATTTGTCATTCTGACAGAGCACACATTGCATTATTTTATCAGTAGTCTGGTTTATTTCCACAACTTTACACTTACTAGGTCATTAATTCCACTCAGACTTTCTACTTGTTCATTTTTGTGTGACCCCTAGTTTGGAAATTGCCCCGTATAGACAATTATCACATGTTGGAGGAAAAAATGAATGGATATTTCTATTGGTGGTAGTCTCATTTGAAAACTGGTAGAAATTTTTAGCAATATTTATAGAGCAGGCAGCCTGGTATAGGGAAAGACATTCCATTTCAATCATGATAGCCACTAAGCTAGTCTTCTTGAGGATGGGGTGAATACCTCACCAGTCTCTGCACCTCTAAAACACCTGCTTTTATGGATCAGTGTATGTTAAGTGTTGAATAAATAATATGTATGTTGAGTTCCCTTACTAAGCTATGAGTAGATTATTAGCAGATATGTATTCTTTCTGGCAGTAATACCATTCATACAGTAAGTATACAATAAATTTTAAATACTTTGTTGTAATTATAATCCAAATTATAGATGAAGACTACATAAAAATATTATTGCAAAACCATTTCATGCAAAATGTTGCAATCTCATTCCATGCTCTCTGACAAAGCAATTACAATTTTCTCTAGTACCAGTTATTTTAGTAATTTTATTGCCTTTAGTGATGACTTCAGTTCTGTCTGTAGTTTTTAAAGGTACATGCTACATTTAATTTGGGAGCCATATGCTAACCATTTTTTAAAATGATATTCTCAGAGTTGAGCATTTGAGATTATGATTCAGTGGTGCTTCCAACGCTGTTTGTGATTGCAAAAAGCAGTGTAAATTGATCACAGAGTGGCTTGAAGATGGAAAGCTCAAGGATCACATCTTCCCTCTGTCAGCTGTGTATCTGGATATGTCATTTAACCTCTGCGAATTCAGTTTCCTCTTCTGTAAAATGGGCGTGATGAGGCCTGGGCCTGTCTACAGGACTACGGAAAGGGTGCTCGTGGGTGTGCGGTGCTGGGAACACAATAGCAGCTGAACAAAAGTGGCCGCTGTGACCTTAAAGATAGGAGAGCAGTTGTACTAAACAATCATTCTTTATCTCAAACTCGTCCTTGTCCGTTAAGAAGTTCATTCGTAGTCATTGATGTGCTAGAAGGTACTGCAAAGCCCCAGAGTAATGGGTGAGCAATTTAACCATTTTCTACATGTGAACTCTTGATAAATTGCTTGCAAGAGACAATTCAATTTGGACCACACAAAATGTTCTGTTCTTGGAAACCGTTCCTAACTTAACAATAGCCAAATCCATCTGCTCCCCTGGAGTGGCGTTTGCTTCACCCCCACTCTGTGTTACAAACCCATATTGGACTTGATTTATTTGGGATTAATATCTGATTTACTGTCCAGAAAGGGACATTGAAGAGGATCTAACAGAGATCAAAATCAGGTGACACATTCATGGAGGGTTACTTGTGTTTTGTCTTTTTATTTATTTATTTTTTCATACTGGGGATTAAACCCAGGGATGTTCCACTTCTGAGCTACCCTCAGCCCTATTTTATTTTATTTTGAAACAGGGTCTTAACAAGTTGGTTAAGGGCCTCACCAAGTTGCTAAGGCTGGCCTGGAACCTACGATCCTCTTATCTCAGCCTCCCAAGTACTGGGATTACAGATGAGCGCCACCATGCCAGGATTATTTTACTTTTTTTTATAAATTTGGAGTCAGGTCTCACTAAGTTGCTGGGGGTCTCACTAAATTGCTGAGGCTCGCCCTGAATGTGTGATCCTCCTGTCTTGGCCTCCCAATTTGGAATTACAGGTGTGCACCACTGTTTATTTTTTATTTTTTCCCAGCCAAGGGTTTTAGAAGAAGGATTTTTAAATTGTAGCTCATTCTCTCATAAAGCAAAATAGGCCAACAAAAAATATATAGAATTTATGTCATAGACCTATGGAGGGGAGGAATGAGGCTAGTGTTGGCATTCTGTTAGGATGCCTTAGTTTCTCAATCATGAGAAAGATACAAACGAAGAACCTACCTCAGAATAATGAAGTTATTAAGTGATTTCATGAGTTGAAATGCTCAGGAAATAGAATTACTGTATGTCTACTCTGTCGATGTCTTATGAGTAACCGTTACAAACTCAATTCTCAGATTCCTAAAATTGCCAGTTGGATTCATGAATGTGCTCACATGCATGTTTTTGCACTTCCGTGGCGTTTCATGTCCTCACTTGTAACATACACGGCTCACTTGGGGAGAATTAGTTTTTTTAATGAGAACACACGTAACAATGGCCGAGGTGACCTCAGTCATAAGAACCAGATCAGACTTCCTTCCCTTCTTCCCTCTCCTCTATTTTTTCTTCCTTTTCTCCAGTATTTGTTTCGCTCTTTTTTTGTGATAGGCACTGTGGCGATGATCAATGATATGATCCAGGAATGAATAAGGGACAGTGTGCCCTTAGTAGGCTTGTGGTTTATTTGAAACCAACAAGCAGTTGCTTGTGATAAGGGCATCAATCACAGGGCCACGAACAAAAGGCCACAGGAGCATAGAGAAGAGTTAATTTACATTCCAAGTTGGGGAATGTCACAGAAACAAAGACCCACATCTATCTTGGAGAATGATTAAAGTATTCCAGATGAGTAGTGGAAGAAGAGCATTTCAGGTGGAAGGGTCATTACATTAGAAGCAGAGCTCTGAAGCCGTGTGGACTTACTGGAGAATGCTGCAAAAGCTCCGATGGCAGGGTGCAGTATTCAGAGAGAGGAGTGGAGGGAAAGGACAGCAGAGAGGTCAGGTCCGATGGCCACAGGAGGGAATCTGGACTTTATCCTGTAGGCATTGTAAGCCTTAGAGTTCTTTTATCATAAGAGTGTCTACACTTGTTTTTACAAATAATTTTAATACTTTTTTTTTCTGCAGCATGTGGAACATGAAAGTGTTACTATGGAGAAGCACTGGTAGCTAGAGACTATTGTAAAAACATGGCAGGGCTGAGCATGGTGGCACACACCTGTAATCCCAGTCCTTGGTAGGCTGAGACAGGAGGATCTCAGGTTGTAGACTAGTCTTAGCAACTTAGCAAGACTCAGCAACCCAGTGAGAGCATGTTTCAAAACAAAACTAAAAATAAAAATAAAAAAGGGCCAGGGGTGTAATTCGGAGGTAAAAAGGTCCCTGGGTTCAATCCCCAGTACCACAGGTTGGGGGGAAAAACATGGTGGGGAAAAGAGTAGTTCAGAATACAATTCAGGTTATTGAATTCTTTCTTGGGACTCAGTTTAGCCCCAATGGCTCAAGCTTGGTCCCCATGCCACAGCATTACATGACAACACTTCAGGATACCCTGATGAGCGGAGTCAGCATCAGAATAATCCCAATTAATATAAAGCATGGCTGTAGGAATGAACCAACAAATACCTTCATACTAAAAAGGAAAATTGTATCGAAAAGTTATAAGTCTATATGCATTCACATTATAAGTTTGTCTTACTTTCCACATGAATAAATGAAGATAGTAGCACTGCCTAGCAAAGATGTTTTGAGAACTATGTCAATACTTAAAAGACATCCATAAACCAGGTGTGGTGGCATATGCCTGTAATCTCAGTACTTGGGAGGTTGAGACTGGAGGATCGCAGGTTTGAGGCCAGCCTCAGCAACTTAGTAAGACCCTGTTTAAAAAATAAAATAAAATAGGGCTGGAGGTGTAGCTCATAGGTAGAATGCCCCTGGGTTTGATCCCCAATACCACACACAAAAAAAGGGGGGGTGCTGGAGTGTAGCTTGGAGGTAGAATGTCCCTGGATTTAACTCGAAGTGTCAAAAAAAAGTCTTCTTAAAAGTTTTTTGACTCACAGATCATTTGAGACACTATGAAATTTGTGGATATGTCCCCAAAGAAGAGAGGCACTTGGAATAGTGGTTAAGAGCATGGGGTTTGGATTAAACAGTTCTGGGTTCATTTTCCTGTATGAGAACGTATTAAGTATGCAGTTTTGAGCAAGTTATATAATTCCTCTAAGTGCCAACTTCCTCATTGAGTTGTTGTGAAAATTAAATGAGATAATGCCCATACACTGCTCATCTTAATACCTTTAATAAATGTTAGTCATCATTTTTATCATCATTGTGGATCACATGGCATAGACTTTATGGAGATCCGAGCTGCTCTCAATGCAATGTAGTAACCAGTGAAGCCTGATTAAGAGCCATAATGAATGCGAAAGCTCCTTGTCAAGTGGAGTATTATGCTTTGATGGTTTTTAATAAATGTTTAATTTGAATTTAAATGACCTGTAATAAATCCTTCATTTATATATTTAATTTTCATTAATCTAACCATGATATTGACCTAGGCCAAAAGCAAATTGATTTTAGGTGAATATGTTTACAACCAGATAGATTTTTCCAGTCTAAATAACATGTAAAGGAATATACTGGTATAAACTGGGAGAGATAAAAGCAGAATTTTTTTTTAAAGAGTTGAGAATCTGTTTTTGTAGGCAACAAAGTGAATGGTTATGCATTCCTAGCTACCAGGAGGTTTATAATGGACAGATACATATTGCCAGAATTTTCAAAAGAATTTAGTTAATAACCAATTATGACTAATTGTGTAGATAGTTGTAATTCTGCAGCTTGGAAAGGTAATATGCTTTGCAGAACATGCTGAAGTTATAGCTTGTTTGAAAGAGCAGGGTGCAGAAAAGAAAGGCTTGTTCTTTTTTAATACCTAAGTGAGTCCTGAGAGCTGGGAATTTTAAGCAGGCTCACATTCATTAATTCATCTGTTGCCCGCCCACTCCCGCTGCATGCTGAACATGATGCTATTCACTCAGGCTAAAAGAGGGCTCCTGGTCTGGTGGTGGAGATGAACATGCAATGTGTACCGATAGAGCTCTATAAAAAGGACTACATGTGGAAAGAGGAAGCCGGTGGAGAGAAGTGAGAAGCAGAGATGTGAGAGGATGGCATGTTCAGGGACTGTTAGGAATTTGCTTTGCTAACATCGTGGGATTCTGGGGGAGGAAGTTATAGGAAATGATTCCACAGAGGGAGGCAGGACTGAAGTACTGGATGATTTTGCATGCCATACTAAGTTGATTTGATTTCCAAAAACAATACTTATTTTGTAGTGGTGGCCTTGGTGGCCTTAAATAACTACCCAATTTAAATTTCTCAGTGCTGGAGTATTATACATATCAACGTTACAGGAAATTTCATATATACATGAAATTCTAATATTGTGAGTTGCTTGTATAGCCACATACATTTAAACTAGGAGGGAAGCATAAACTGAATTGATGAGAATATTGAATAAACTATTATTTTATTTCCAGGTTATTATATGTAAGATATAAGGTTGATTATATTTCAACAAGTAGTGATGCCCCTGCTTTCATAAATATATAAAAATAATTTGTAACTACTGATCGATATGTATAAGTAGATATAAAATGTTTTAACTAGTTTGTTTTCTAGTTACTAAATAATTTTCTACTGATTTCCTTTTAACTTGTATACATAGTTATATTTTCACAGGTAGTTCAAGGTTGAATTTTAACCAGTAAGAACTTTTATATTATGTCTGAATTATTGCCAGTTCTGAACATGTGTATCTTTGATTTGAACACAGATCACTACCTGAGGAAGCTGGAATCCTAATAGGGGAGAGAATATTTTCCTAAAAAGAACAATTGGAGTTAAGTGCTGACCAGAAAAAAAGTATAGGAGTTAAAAAATGGGAGGAATCACTTCCAACTGGAGATTATAATTGAGAGGTAACAAAAGGAGGTGACATATGAGCTAGACCCAGAAAGAATGCATACAGTTCATACACTTGGAAAGGTAGGAATTATATGAGGTGAGCAGGCAGAATGTTATACAGAAAGGAGCAGATATGAAAAACTGTCCCATGGAATATGAGTAGCATTTGTTGTATGGTAGAAGCCATTTCTTTATGTCAGTGTTGAAGAATTCTCATATGGAGGGAAAGTGTCACATAAGCCACCGTTACAGTGGCGCCCGTCAAGTTCATTGACTCAGTGTCCCTGAGTACAGTGGTTAAGTGCAAGGACCTTGGAGTCAGACAGACCTGGGCTGGAACATCAACTCTGTTATTAGTTTGTAATATGGGGCAAATCATGTGAGGTTTCTGAAACACAGTTCCCTTCAACAAAAGTGGAGTTAGGCATTACACTACCTAACTCATAATTGGCATAAAGATTAAATGAGATGATGAATATAAAGTGCCTGCTACTGCTATAGCTGATGCATCGTCGTTATTCAATAAACAGCTGCTGTTAGATGTGCATAGGTCTTGGAAAAGAAAGTGACTCTAATTTCTATCCCAATCTCAACATTGTTTCCAGGGAGAGAAAGGATTGGGGGCTGCACATAGTGTGTTTTCTTTTCTTTTTTTTTTTGACTTTCCAACTTAAGTATTAAAAATAAATCTGTTTATTTAATTGACAAATAATCATTATATATATTTATGTGGTACAATGTGATGTTTTGATTTATTTATACATTGTTAAAAAATTAAAACAAGCTAATTAACATATTCATTATCTCACCAACTTACCATTTTTTAGGTGAAAACATTGAAAAATCTATACTTTCATCAATTTAAATATATACAATACATTATTAACTGTGATCACCACACACCATGCAATGTATCACTAAAACTTATTTCTCCAGGCTAACTGAAACTTTATACACTTTAACTCTTCCCTTCTCCCGCCCTCCCCTATTCACACTGACCTCTGGTGACAACCTTTCTACTGTTTTTCTTTCGCTCTCTCTCTCTCTTTTTTTTTTTTTTGAGTGTGTGTATGCTTGTGTGTGTTACTGGGGATTGACCCAGGGGTGTTCTACCTCCGAACTACATCCCTAGCCCTATTTTATTTTTTATTTTGAAACAGGACCTCACTAAGTTGAGGAGAGTCTTGCTAAATTACTGAGGCTGGCCATGAACCTGAGATCCTCCTGTCTCAGCCTCCCAAGTACTGGGATTACAGGCATGTGCCACCACCCCTGGCTTACTCTTTGTTTATATGAGATCATCTTTTTTAGATTCCACACATAAGAGGTTTTGTAGTATTTATCTTTCTGTGCTTGGCATATTTCCCTTATTATAATGTTTTCCAAATCTATATATGTGGCAAATGACAACATTTTCACATTTTTAAAGGCTGCATAATATTCCATAGTGAATGTACATTTAGTTTACTCATCCATGATAGACACTTTGGTTTCTTCCATATCTTGGCCATGAATAATGCTGAAATGTGCATGAGTGCAGACATATCTCTGACTCATCCATTTCAAAACATGAAAATGGTGAGTGAAAGAGGAAATGAAAGTACTCCAAAGTTCTCACTTTTTTTCTCATTCTCTTTGATATACTTTATTTGCATATAGATTTAAATGATGAAATGTATTTTTTGAGTGTTATTTATTTTTTCTTAGTATTTTTTTGTGGAACTAGGGATTGAACCCAGGGGCATTTTACCTTTGAGCTACACCCCCAGCCCTATTTTTTATTCCTTATTTTGAAACAGGGTCTCACTAAGTTGCGGAGGGCCTCACAAAGTAGCTGAGGCTGGCTGTGAACCTGTGATCCTCCTTTTCAGCCTCCCAGAGACTGGAATTACAAGGGTGCACCATCACGCCGGCCTGACCAGCCTAGTGTTTGTTATTTAAATGGCTGTGTCTAAAGTGTGGACCTTAAGTGACTCTTCTTATTCTCCATAGTTTATGCACATGATGCGTGAGCATGTCTGTGTGCGTGCATATCTGCATTTGCTTAACTATTCATTTCTGCTCCTTCCTATTGAACTAGTTATCATTATGGCAGCACTGAAATTTTGGACACCAAGTTCTCTGATTGGTGCTTTTGTGGCTATAATGGTGAGAAAAATGACGTAGGACTGATTATACCTCGAGAATTGTCAAACCTTTTTTTTAACTTCTGTAGTATACGTAGGACAATGGGAGAATAGAATTAATTATAAGAAAGGTGATGTCAATGGTGCTCATATTGAAATACTTAACTATTTAAATGTACAACAATTACCTAGGATCCTGTTCATCTTTATGCTTATATTTAACACCCGTAAAATGAGTCATGTCCTCATTATCCTTGGCTCACTAGCTGCTGATGCTTAATATTCTGCTGAGGAGGAGGGATGATTCCACACTATATCTAATATCATATTTCTTTCTGAAGCATTAATTGTTCCTCAATGGACACATTTATTAATAAATTAAAATTATCCAAAATAGCTGGGCGTGGTGGCGCACGCTTGTAATCCCAGTACTTGGGAGGCTGAGCCGGGAGGATCCGGGTTCGTGACCAGCCTCAGCTACTTAGTGGGGCCCTCCGCAACTTAGTGAGACCCTGTTTCAAAATAAAGAATAAAAAAAATTATCCAAAATAGAGTATTGATTTATTATATCCCACTCTGGATGTTGGTACTGCCCCAAGAGGATGAATAAGAATACAAGGTCTCAGGTGTTCCATCTCTGGAAGTCCTAGTAAAAGTCACAAAATAATTAGATACTTCTTGGGAAGTTCAGAACAATATTGGATGTTCTCATGGTGCCCCATAAAGCAGTTTCTCATGTCATATATGTCACTACTAAAAAATTCTACAGTTGAGCCAGGTATGTTATTGCACACCTGTAATCCCAGTACTTGGGAGGTTTTGACAGGAGGATTTCAGTTTAGAGGACAGCCTCAGCAACTTAGGGAGACTCTCAGCAACTAAGCAAGACCCTATTTCATAACAAAAAATAAAAAAGGAATGGGGGTATAGCTCAGAAGTAGAATGCCTCTGGGTTCAATCCCAAGTACCAATAAATAAATAAATAAATAAATAAATAAATAAAATAATTATTTGAAAGTTGAAAAATCTAGCTACTCATAAGAAGAGCTACAATTTATTGAGTAACTGGTGCATGCCAGCCCCTCTGCTAACATTTTACATATATAATCTCTAATCTACTTAATAGCGCTCTGAGGAAGGTGTTCCCTCGATTTATATGTAAGGTATTTGCAGAAATTGTTCAGAGATGATAAACTGTTGCTTTTGCTTTTAAAGATCTCATCATCCACCAGGGAGGGGGTACAAGTAAGAGAGACTCCTGAAAATGTATACTGAAAGGGAGTTGGGAAAGGTCATATCAGTGCTGATTTTGTCTGAGGTCTTTTCCCCAGTGGAATGGAGTAAGTTGGGCATCCTTGGCAGAGAGAGCAGGATTTGTGGGTATTAAAAGAAAAGACTACCACAAATTAAAACCTATATTAGTATTTTTGTTGTTCACTGAATTATAGTCATACATCCAAAAGCCAAGGGTGTATGTAACTCTTTTAGGGATGATGTGATATTATTAATATTGCTATTTATTGTGCATAGGCTTGACAAGTTATAAAGCAATTAACAGAAGGATTTCCACTGAGCCTTTTGGACCATACTAGGATAGGGCCTGGCCATGCAACTCTGTGCTTTGAGCAGTCTTGAGGATGCTACTTGTGACTGATGGGTTAGTACATTGTCTAAAGAGGAAAATATGTTTCTGACTCTCTAGAACACTCCTTTTTAAAATAGCAGTCATAAGCCAGGTATGGTGCACGCCTGTAATCCCTGTACTTGGGAGGCTGAGGCAGGAGGATGGCAGGTTTAAGATCAGCCTCAGCAACTGAGCCAGACTCTCAGCAAGCTAGCAAGATCCTGTTTCAAAATAAACAAACAAACAAAATATAGAATAAAAGGGCTGGATGTGTAACTCGGAGGTAGAATGCCCCTAGGCTCAGTCCCCAGTACCCCCCCACGCACACACACAATCAGTATGGACTTGGAAAGAATCTAATGAAAAGTATTAAGTTTACTTTTACTTCTGGTTCATGTATAGGCTTGAATTGGGTTGTTCTATAATTTAGGCTGTTAGATGTGGGGAAGGAACCTGACCAAGTGAGATTGTGTACATGTATAAATGTATCACTATGAATCTCACTATGATCTACAGTTGGAATTCATCAATAAACATTAATCATGAAAATTTAGGCTATTAGAAACAGAAGTTACTTTAGAGATACTCATGTAGCCTCCTGTCCCTGAGAGATCCTATGTAGAAATATCCATTTAGAAGGAACAGAGGCCATGTGTCTTGCCAGACTCAGGTGAAAGGAAAGCTCTTGAACACCAGGGGTTTGACTTCTTGTTCAGTGCTTTTTGGTCTGTGTTTTGAGAAAATAAAAGTTTAATATAAGCTCAGCATGGTGGTGTACACCATGTACTTGGGAGGCTGAGACAGGAGGATCGCAAGTTCTAGGCCAGCTTCAGCAACTTAGTGAGATTCTCAGCAACCTAGCAAGAACCTGTTTCAGAATAAAAAGAGCTGGGGTGTAGCTCAGTGGTAGAATGTTCCTGGGTTCAATCGCCAGCACACACAAAAAAGTTTGATATAAAATTATTTTACCTGGTATTAGGAACTGAAATATATCCCCTTCAAAATTCATCTTGTCATCTGTTGAGCTTTAAATCCCAGTAACTTATCATGTGACTATATTTGGAGACAGGGTGTTTTAAGAAATAATTGAGATTAAGAAGGTGGTAAGGATGGTTCCCTCATCCAGTGTGACCATTTTCCCTTTAAGAAGTGGAAGGGGTGTAAGGAGGGACATGCACAGAGGCAGCGAGAGGGCAGCTCTCTGCAAGCAGAAGAGAGTGGCTTCATAGGAAACCAACCCTGACTATCTCAATCTCCTGCCTTGGTCTTAGACTTCTAGGCCCCAGAACTATGAAGAAAAAAAAAAAACCAACTCTGTTTTTTCAGCCATCCAGCCTGTGGTATTTTTTCATGGCAGCTCTAGCAAATTAAGATACCTGGTAAACTTTAAAATGAATACAAGAGGTACATTGACCTCGTTTCTTGATTATATGCTAAATTTTCAACGTGTCTTATGTATCTTGACACTTCCCCCGTAATATTTATTTAGCCTTTGCTCCTTTAGCAGAGCACTTCTCTCCTTAAGAGCAAGAATTGTTTAATTCATCACCATTTCCCCAATGCCTGAAACAGCGGTGAGAACGGGACCAGGCTCCCTCCCTACATAAATCAGCGAATGAACGGAATGAGATTGTTACATGTAAGGAAACCTGTCTTTCTCATAGCTGAATCATATGCCATTGATGCCAAGCCTTTACAAAGCTAACCAGTTTTTATAAGAGAATATCTTTCTTAAGCTATGCCTTCATTTTTTTTTTTTTTCCGGTACCGGGGATTGAACGCAGGGGCGTTCTACCTCCGCGCTACGCCCCCGGCCCTATTTTTTATACTTTATTTTGAAACCGGGTCTCACGAAGTTGCGGAGGGCCTCACTAAGGAGAGAGAAAGAGAGAGAGAGAGAGAGAGAGAGACAGAGAGAGCTGAGGCTGGCTGCGAACCTGGATCCTCCGGTCTCCGCCTCCCAAAGTACTGGGATTACAAGCATGCGCCACCACGCCCGGCTTCCATTTTTCTTAATTTTAATATAGTGATTTCTGTTATATACATTTTAGCTGTGAGAGTCCTGGGCAGCAGCGAGGCATAACACTTCTGCAGGGTGAAGCTCAAGGGAGCATTGATGCTGTTTCCCGCTGTCAAGAGGTCTTTATGTCAGGGCCTTCTCAGTGTTATGATGCTTAATAGGTTTCTCAGCATCAATTTCCCTCTGTGCTTATAACATTTCTTATTCTCAGGCTGTTTCCCATTGCTCCGTGATTCTCTATTTAGCTAAGTCATCTAAGGAGTGAGGCCCGTACTTGACTCTTCTCTGTTCTCTCTCTGCTATCACACATATACACCAAACATCCCTGAGCATGGCATCGAGTCCTGGTTGCCAGTGGAAAATGCCACATCTGCGAAGCTCAGTACTTAGTTGCAGTACTGTGACACCCACCTGGTTTTGTACTTCTCTGCACCTATAATCCTTTTATCCTCACTTTTCAGCTTGGGTGGCAAAACTGTAGCAAATACTTTCTCTTGATAATATATCTTTCTCACCCGATAACTAGTATCACTATTTCCTTTTTTTCTTTGGCATTTAATTTGTATATATATATATTAGTTGGGGAAGATGAATAACTAGAGTTCTGACCCTGAAGGGATTTACTCAAATGAAACCCTATCTGTAGAAAGCAAGGTAATGTTAGTCATTAAAAAAATGTTGCAGAGGTACAGGGTGACCTGGTACATTTTGAATACCTGGAGACTATAGTGTAAATGAATCATGAGAGTGAAATCGAGATCATTTGAGAAGACAAATAGGTTTGATGAAATTCATAGCATACATTGGAGAAAAGAGGGGAACATTTTTTAGAAGCGTAATTGACACTAATTGATTCATCCATGTAGGAATAAGAAAATTTTATATAGGAAAATATCAAAAGTTAGATAATTGGCTTAAGGTATCCTATCAAGGATTTAGAGAACTAAACTGAGTTTTGAGAAATAATAACTAGCTTCTGTTGGACACTGTGCACTAGAGATTTATACTTATTCGTATTCTCATTTAATTCCCACCATGACATTATAAAATAAGTAACATCCTGATAGGTTACAGATGAGGAAACTGAAAACTGAGTCACAGGCAGTTATTATTCCAGCTAAAGTTGTTCAAATTTGGAACAAGTATATCTGGCTCTTACTTGCTTTTTCACATAATGTTTTGTGAATTGCAAACAAAAAAAATTAAAGTATGTTATCAGTCAGGTGGGGTCTAACCAGGAAAAGAGAAACCATTTTTAGCATTGGAAAAAGAAGGAATAAAATGGGCCAATTACACAATCCATGGAAGAGCCAAGAAAACAACAGGATATGGCCATCAGCCTAGAGAGGAACCACAGTAGAAAAAACCCCCACCCCTGTGCTGGAGGGTCAAAGGAAGGAGCCCAGGACCAGTGTCCACTCACGGAAGCTGGAACCACTGCAGGCCTGTTCAGCAGGGTGGGGGCCAGGGAGGAAGAGCCACACTACTGGAGGTGGAAACCCGGGGATAAATGCTTAGGCTCTCCTCTTCCTCCCCCAGCCCTCTCTTGGAAGCAAGAAAGTAGGGTATAGTTTTTAATATGGGTGTTAGGGAGTCAGTATCAGCTAACAGAATTATTATGGGTGGAGGTTTTTAGGGTAGTGTAACTTAGAAAAAATTCAAGGCCAGTGGTTTATTGGATCTGGATGGAAGAGTTTAGTTACAAGCTGAGATAAGACATAGTTCAATTCCATAATCACTTCATCTTTTCAGCCTTCTAACACCATGTAACTTTAGGGATTAGAACGCGTCCCTTGGGATGTTATTGACTAGCACTGTATTTTATATAAGAACAGACAACTTTAGAAAGTCCTAGAGTATGAGAAATAAAAACAAGTCCAGGTTTTTAGACTCTGGGTAATTTCTTATTTGAGAGCTGCAGGCATGGTAGGAAGGTTGCTTTCTGCATGCTACAAATCGATGATAACAAGGGAGCTGGATGTTCAAAAGTGACTCAGAAGGAGTCATGCTGGGATTTTGGACGCATTCCTCTACCCTGGAAGACACGGATTTGACAGCGTCTTCTGGAAAGTGGCTCTCACAGGCAGCACTCATGCTTGACCTTAGGCATGCAGGCAGAGCTGGAGTTAGGAGGTGAGTGAGTGCTGTCCATATGCTGTCAGGCTTCAGCCAGATTTCCTGTTAGGAAAATGACTGACAGACCCATTGGGCACTGCTCTTGAAGGAAGACCTCAGCTCAGTGCTTTGGATCTGGTAAATGAGTGAAGAGGCTCCCTGACGCATCAGAATCGGAGCCAGCCCAGAGAATGTAGAAAATACAGAATGAAAGATGATTTCAAAGTATGTTTTCATTTTTTTGGAAATTCTGCCATGTTTCTGTTGTTCTCTTGATGTGACTTTCAGTTATTTGGAAACCTTTAATGCCTCCGACAGATAAATCTTTAGCTCATCATAACAGGAGTTCACTGCAGAAAAAGAAAGAGTAACACACATGGGAAGACCAGAGTAACTTAGTGACTTGTTGGATCTGGGAGATAGACTGTCAGTTCAGTTTTCCCTCTCTCTGCAAAAGTTCCAAGTAACATTGGAATTTTTGGCCCAATAGTCCTGGGGTCATCCTTAGATTCTGTGTGTAAGACTAGCCATCATGATTAATGCTACCAGAGTCACTCCTTAAAGCTTCCTTGAGACTCTCCTATATGCCAGGAACATGGCAAGATCCAAACATGAAAAGTCAAGTGCTGCTTTCTAGGAAGTCACAGAATATTGTAGATCCTAGGTGGTATGATGGGTGATTTGTCAGAAACCTGGGCTAGAGCCCTCGCTCTGCTGCAAACTGGCTGTGTAACCCGGAACAGGTCACTTCCCCTCTTTGGGTCTCAGTTTTGTGTACCTCAAACAGAAATGACTCGATGCTTGTGAATCTCTTCAAGGATTGTCATGAAGATACAAGAAATAATGTCAGGGTAAGAATCATAAAGAGATAAAATGATAAAAATAAATGGAGTCTTAGTCACTTTAAAAGCATCAAAATCTTACATGTTCTTTCTTGAGAAACATCATCTGAAATTCTCAAAGCCAAACATTATATCCTGATTAATTCTGCATCTGGGAGAGAGTGATCATTTCATTAAGTGGTAAGGAAGAAAAATAAGTAGGAATTATTAGGTTGCAGTAATAACTCATACCGAACGAAAAAATGATTATATGCCAGGCCTTGCACATGATGATGTATTAATGTGGTATTATAGAAGTCGTACAACAATCCTGAGAGATGGGAGTTATTATCTTCATTTTACAGGAGAGAGAGTAGGCCCTAGAGAGGCTAGTTTAAAGCACTTGACAAAGGTCACATGTCTCGCAAATGATCAAGTGGGACTTGAGACCAGGTCTGACCCGTATGTTCAGTTTACCTTCATCACGCCCCATACAAACCTGACCCTTAGGGAAGTGTTCCTGCAGAGTTGGTGCCACCTTGGGTGAGAGGGAGGCCACCTGTCAACAAACACGTCTGTGACATTCTGTGTGACAGACCCTAGACTTCCTGTGTATTGCTGATTGGGGAGGTGAAACTTAAAAACTATTTCTGGACCATGAAAAAGAAAAAGAAAAAAGTACAAAAGGAGTGGCGTTAGATCTGGATGAAGAGTTTGGTTGCAAAGTGAGATAAAACTTTGTCCTATTTCATAAAACTTAGTTTTTCTGCATTTTAATACATGTAACTTCAGGGACAGGAGAGAGCCACGGATGTCATGGACTAGTCTGCAGTGTGAGGCAAGCAAACTGGGTGCAGATGAAACCAAGAATAAAATTAGCATTCAAGGAAAGGCCAAAAAGGATACACGTGCTAACACTTCAGGGATCTATCTCCTGCTTCTCAGCTTGTCATTGCATATCTGCCAGTACTTCCTGAAGTCCTGAATTTTGTAACCAGTGTAGAAAATACATGTTTCGCCCACCTATCCTGAGCCTGTTGTCTGGTGAAATATCCAAGACGCAGTAAAACCATAGATGCTGGAACATTTTTAATTCATGAGATGATGTCCACATGAAACAAATCACTTAAGGGACTTAAAAGCTAGATTCACACAGCTGAAATCAGATGCTTCGATCTGAAATTTCTAAATTCAGGATGCCTTGTTCCTGCTTTGGTTGGTATGATGTTTTCTGAAACCTTACTAAAAAAATAAGTCAACACTTATAGCTGGAATGTTTTGCCAGGAGGAAAACAAAGTCAAGAGCTTCCTTGTTTAAATCAAGGGCCTTCTTTTTTTTCCACTGAGTTTAGCAATGAAACATGGTAGAATTTGGTTTCACAATGAAATTGTTTCTCAACACCCTTCCTTCCTCCTCAAAACCCCGTTTCTCTGACTCATTGGTGCTCTCAATGCACCTGCAGAGACTGGCATGACCTGCGACGTCAGCCTTTTCTTCCAGCTGCATGTGCTGGCAGGAAAGGACCCCGAGTCCTCAGGGATTGGATTCTTTGAAGGCTGATGAACTTTGGGTAGAAAGCTTTTAGCTAATCCCTGTGCCTTGGAGGCGTGTATTTTCAGCAGCTGTTATAGCAAACATAGTTCGTTCTTTTTTTTTTTTTTTCTTGATACTGGGTATTAAACCCAGGGGCATTCTACCTCTGAGCCACACCTCCTGCCCTTTTTATTTATTTATTTATTTATTTGAGACAGGGTCTCACTAAGTTGCTGAGACTGGCCTCAAATCTGCGAACCTCCTGTCTCAGCTACTTCTGTCTCCCAGCTACTGGGGTTACAGGTGTGCACCACTACGCCTGACTATGCAGTTGTTTCTTCTAAAAACTTATAGCCCTTGGTTCTGTAATTCTTAGGTTGAAGTCAAACATTTGGCTCATGATCCTTTTTTTTTTTCATCAGTGTTTGTCTCTAAAGCACTGATGAATTTACAGGTTCTTAGACAACTTAGCATTCAAAGGCAGGAGATCCCTCTTAAGGAATCACAACTTCACAAGAATAGGACAGTGAGTCTGAAAAGATGGGAATAGCCCTAAGAAAACCAAGGAGAACTTACAATTCATTTGAATTCTGCTAGTTTGTCATAACATTGAAACATGTTTTAAACTTGACTCCCCAGCATGCCTTTCTTTCTCCTCCTGTTTCTGATCAGTCACAATACCACAGACTCATCTCTGCTTCTTGAGTTCCCAAGGTTCGTTCTTCTGCCAGAGATGTTCCTCCCTCCCTTCCTTCTGGAAAACTTCCTCTCTTCTTCTAGGCCTCAGCTTAAATGTTACTTAAATATCCTCAGAGATGCCCCCCAACCAATGCCCCCTAAACATTTTCTTATACTTTTATTTGGTGCATTGCGATGCTACGTCATACTGGGATCTAGAGTGATGGAAACATACATGCCCACAACTCACAACTCTTGGAGCACTTCCCTCCACCCCCTCCTCCTGGTACATATCTTTGAGATTGAAATTGGTAATTTTGTATTCCTATGTAGCATTATTTCAACTGTTGGTTGTTAGCAGCTATATATTGCTTCATTGTGATACAGGGAAGCTCAGGTTTAGAGATGGGCACTGCTCTTTTGAAACCAAACCAGTAACAGATCTGATATTGGAATCCACGCTCATAGGATGCTGAAGCCCGTGCCTCCTTCTCTCTACAGCTCTGACCTCCTAGAAGGAGAGCTGAGATCAGAGCCACAGAGCAGCTGGCCAGCTGGCAGCTTGACTGCTGTGTCACTGAGTTACTGAGTAAGGGCTCCCTGGAGGCCTCTGATTAACATTAAATTGATCCTAAGTCTGAGTGGGAGCTGAGGCTGCTGCGGGGCCTTGTCTCAGAGCCCACATCATGGGGAGCGGAGGACTTGTAGGGCAGGGAGGTTGAGACCGGCCTCCAATGATAGAACATTTACAGATCTCCCAGAGCAACTGGCCTCTGGCGCTAGTTAGCAACCATATCCCTCCGTGAGGGCTGAGACTCTGGCAAATCCTGGAGGAGCACTGAGCTCCCCATGCTCCAGGACTTCCTTCCATCGGCAGCCACCACACAGCCCCTGCTGAGACATAGCTTAATGTTTTTTGGTTTTTTGTGGGTTTTTTTTTTTTTTTGCGGTACCCAGGATTGAACCCAGGGGCATTCTACCTCCGGGCTACACCCCCAGCCCTATTTTTTATTCTTTATTTTGAAACAGAGTCTCACTAAGTTGTGGAGGCCTCACTAAGAAGATGAGACTGGCTGTGAACCCAGATCCTCCTGTCTCAGCCTCCCAAGTACTGGGATTATAAGAGTGAGCCACCACGCCTGGCCTATAGCTTAATGTTTATGTTTCGTGGGACAGTGCTCAAAGCCCTCTTTCCACAGTAACTTCATTTTACCCTCTCTGAGGCAGAAGAGCAGCTTTTAAATAGTCACCTGGAAGTTAAGGGATCGATTCAGTGTTGCATAGGCAGCGAAGGACCGCACTGGGACTGGAGCTCCAGCCTTGGACTGATGCCTCAGCCTGTTCTCCTTTGCGTCACACTATCTTGTGAGCAGAATGGCAACAGCTTTCCTCTGTCAGCTTGATCACAAAAGGATACTATCTCAGCAGCATGGGTGAACCCATCTTTCCAGTGCAGGTTACCCTCATCGAGACCTTGGGCAGAACCTTAGTCCCCTCCCCTGCTTTGATGAACTCTGGAGTCAGACTGCCTGGCTTCAAATCTCAGCTTCTCTGCTCACTGGCTGTCTGATTTGGGACATACTTCTTCTCTGTGTCTCAGTTTCATATCCATAAGATAAAGGTAATAATAATAATGCATACCACATAGGACAGCAGTGAGAATTAAATGAGTTGATTCCATGATCTGCACAGAATAGTGTCTGTACATAGGAAGCAGTCAAACACTGGCTTGGAGTCTGAGTGGTATAATTTTAGGAGCTCCCTCATCCTGTGCCCTCTCATGTTAAATGAAGCCCAATTACTGAGCTTGCCCTATAACTTGACAGTTATTCTCATCAGTTATGTTCTCCCTGAACCTTGGATTTTATGATGTCCCCATGTATACTGTGGTGTATAGTGTAGTGTTTCCTGGAATCTTCAGATTTCTGCTGCATTGTAAATAGTTGATGAAAGAGTAAGCTGTCTTTCCACTGGGTTTTCCCCCTTTGAGTTCATTTGCTGAGCAGACATAATAGATGTGCTACAGTTTTGTGAATTACCAAGCTGCATCCTGTTCAAGAAACCAGCCCAACTTTTCCCTGATAATCAAGTACACTGTCCTGTCATGGATATTGGCTCTTTCAGCAGGTTTTTATAATAGCAGTATTTCATAAATGCTTAGCAAAATGGTAGGGCCTAAAGATCAGCAAGGGAAAGACTAGGACTCTTCTGTATGGTTCAGTGTTTCCACTCTGGTCCTTGCTTTTCCCTGCAAGTGAGCAGCAGGAATCACCAAGTCTTAATCTCAGCAGGGGCATGCCTTTAATTGCCCTGACAAACCAGGAGTCCAAGACAGTGAAGTGGAGTGATTACTGACTGCAGATGGATTGTCTCATCTGCAGATTCTCACCTGCAGAGATCCAAAGCATTAATTGAAAGCATTTAAAGGTGATGGTGGGAAGAGTCAGCATCTCATCTTCTCTGTGTTTTAAAATTTTATTCTGCCTTTAAGAGACCTCGGAACCACTCACTGTGAACACAAACTGCATGTTCAAACACTCAAACCAGTACTCCCCACTCCCTAATGTGTACAGTGCTTTATTCTACATTTTGAAACCATAAACCAACAGTGCTTCAAGCAGGTAGGTGAATCTGGCTTAGTAACTTTGTGGCCTTCCTAAAGTCACCTAAGCTTTTTGAATTTCAGGCTGTCCATCTATAATTTTTTGTTTGGTTTAAGAAATAAAAATATGGAAAATCACCTAGCATAGAGGTGGCTGCATATTTTCTAATATCTGGATTGTAGAGAGGAGTGGACAGATCCAAGTGATCCACAGAACAATCCCTGCTTCTCAATATTATTATTAAATACATTTATCAAATTGGTTTTTATATTTAAAGAAAATTGAGGTTCTGGCAATTATGCAAAGTGAATTAAATAGAATGAACTCATTCTAATGAAGTCATATAATTTGAGATGCGGTATGGTTCTAATAGATATTTATGAATCATGTTGGCTACTTGTACCCAATGTTCTGACTAGATGCTTGATACGTTTTTTGAATAAATTAATATGTGAGTTATAATGATCCAAAGCATCAATTGGAAGCATTTAAAGGCGATGGAATGGGCCAGCAGCTACTTTTCTCTATGTACTCAACTCAGGTTATGTCATTTAAAAATTCATGTTTACAAACACTAGAAGACAATTGACCTGAAAAGAGAACATTCCATGCAAACATGGGTGTCAGCCATTATTTCCTTTGATTCCCACACCAGCAGTATAAGATATAGTATTTGCTTCTACGCTCTGGAGTGGTTAACTTTCCAAAGTCACAGAGGAAATAGAAGAGCAGAAATCTGAATTCTAAGCATATTTGGTTCCAAATAAAATATTTATGTCACCATGTTGGATTAGTTAAATTCTGAGATAAATATTTAGGGATAATTTTAATTGAAGAAATGCCAACCTCTCCAATCTGCAGTTGAAATGATTTCCTGGATTCCATGATCAGTTTGAATAGTAAAGGAGCGTCCCTTCTGAGAGGACCAGCACTTTATGGAGAGGAAAAGTCACCTTGGGATTATGAGGAGGGGTAGAGGCAGAGTGTTGCTTAGTCCAAGGGACAAAGATTGGCTTTAAAAGAGATGATCTAACTCACCTTTGAACCTATACTTAGAGTATAGGCAAATTGCTGTAGTCCCTTTGTGGCCTTGAGTTTGATCATAAAGAAGCAGAGTTCTTGTAGGGTCAAGGGACAGATGAAACTGTGGAAACAGCTTTGAGGAACAGCTTTAAAGATGATTGGGGTGTTCTGCATAGAGGAAGTCTGGTGAGGAGGCAGAAGGAAGTTGACCATGGTTTGAACAGAGGCAATGACCATATGCTGGTAGAGAGAAACCAAGGGACACAGTGAAAGATGCTACTAAATGTGCAAAAATAAGGAGGAGTTGGAAATGGCTCTGAGATTGCTTATTTGGAAACCTGATAACCTAGTGTTATTGGACAGTCAAGCTATATTCATGTATAGCACTGCCAGTTGGCTGAGTAAGACAGCTCAATTATAAGCCCCATTAAGGCAGAAACTATGTATATACCCTGATATTAAACAGTTTTTGCATGAATAAATAGCTCTCACACCCAGTTTTATCCCTTGTTATAAGAGTCTAGGATCTGGATTCAGACTGGTTTTATTCAAATCCTGGTTCTACCACTTACTATATTTACAACTGGGTCTCACTTTCCTCATCTATGTAATAAGGATCATAGTCACATTACCTCATAGGCCACGTGTGAAAACTAAATAACTTTAGTACATGAGAAACATTTAGAACAGTCTGCGACATATAGTAAACTTTCAACAAATGTTGCCAATTATAGGAAAAATTATTTCCCCTTTATCCTCAAGTTTTCTGTCACTGATCACAACTCTTGGAAATCTTCCTGAGGTAACTTTCCCTCTTATGATTAACCCTATTCTTTCTTGCTCTCTTATTTATTTCCTAATTTCTTTCATTCTTGTCCATAACCTCAGAAAAATCTATCTCTCTGTTTCATTTTGGAAGCTAAAACATCAGGAAGGAAACTTCTTTGGAAAAGGCCACCTGGAATCATCATCAATTGCCACAACCCATGAAAATCCCCAGACTTCAATATCAAAATTTGTATTTCTCCATTGACTTTTGTAGATAGATCTCATTAGACTTTTTTCCCTTCAGTCTTCTTCCTTCCTTCCTTCCTTCCTTCCTTCCTTCCTTCCTTCCTTCCTTCCGTCCTTTCCCTCTCTTCTCTTCTCTTCTCTTCTCTTCTCTTCTCTTCTCTCTCTCTCTCTCTCTCTCTCTCTCTCTCTCTTCTTTGTATACTAGGGATTGTACTCAAGGACATTGTACCTCCAAGATACACTCCCAGCCCTTCTTAATTTTTTTTTAATTTTGAAACAGGGTCTTGCCAAGTTGCTGAGGCTCTCACTAAGTTGTAGAGGCTGGCCTTGAACCTGTGCTCCTCCTGTCTCAGCCTCTCAAGTGCTGGGATTATAGGCACATGCCACCACACTCCGCAAGACAATATATTATTTCTTACACATATGTATTGTTCTTTTTTCTATTTGTATTGGTGTATTATAATCATACATCTTGATGAAGTTCAGGGTGGTAGACGTATATATGCACACAGCCCTCATTTAGCGCTAGCCCAGTTCCCACCCTATTTCCTCTCCCCTCCTTCCTGTGCTTAGCATAGTGATTGACTTTGTTAAGTTTGTGTTTGCACATCATGTCCATTGAGGTGTTTCCCTCTTCCCCCCTCCCATCTTCCTCAGTTAGGTCCCCTTCTTCACTCATCTAAGGTTTCTCCTCCTTTGTCTGGAGTCTCTCCTATGCACCATTTTCTTTCTAGCTTCCACACATTAGGGAGGACATCCAACTTTTCACTTTTTGTGACTGACTAATCTCACTAAGCATAATGTTTTCCAGTTCCATCCATTTCCCTGCAGATTACAAAATTTTATTCTTCTTTATAGCTGAGTAAATTCCATTGTGTACATATCCCATAGCTTTGTAATCCATTTTTCTGTTGATGGACATCTTGGCTGGTTCCAAAGTTTGGCAATTGTGAATTGTGCAGCTATAAACATTATATATGCATGCATTACTCTGGTAGTTTGGTTTCCATCATTTTGGGTAGATACCCAGGAGTGGTGTTGCTGAGTCATATGGCAGGTTCCTTCCCATTCTTCTGAGGATCCTCCACACTGTTTTCCAAAGTGGTTGCACTAGTTTGCAATCCCACCAACAGTGTATTAGAGTTCCTACTTCTCCACATTCTCACCAGCATTTGTTGTTGTTTGTGTTTTTAATGATTGCCACTCTAATTAGGATTAGGTGAAATCTCAGGGTAGTTTTAATTTGCATCTTTCTGATTGCTAATGATGTTGAACATTTTTCATACATTTATTTGCCATTTATATTTCTTCTTTTGTGAAGTGTCTATTTAGTTCACTTGCCCATTTTTTGATTGAGTTATTTGGGTTTTTTTGGCAGTGAGTTTCTTGAGTTCTCTGTATATTCTAGATATTATTCCTCTATCAGAGGAGTAACTGGCAACAATCTTATCCCATTCTTTCGACTCTCTGTTGAGGTTCTTGATAGTTTCCTTTGGTGCATAGAAGCTCTTCAGTTTTTTTTTTTTTTTTTTTTTTTTTTTTTTTTTTTTTTTTTTTTTTTTTTTTTTT